>JASTWL010000470.1:135000-141030 GCA_035220575.1 Temnothorax rugatulus | reverse complement strand
GCGGGGACTTTGACAAATTTTCGCCCGAGCGGCGCCGGAGGTAACGACCGCGAGCGAAAGCAACACGCCGCGAGAAGACTTTGAGATTGGATCGTTGTCGTCCCCGCGAAAGCAACACGCCGCGGGGACTTTGACAAATTTTCGCCCGAGCGGCGCCGGAGGTAACGACCGCGAGCGAAAGCAACACGCCGCGAGAAGACTTTGAGATTGGATCGTTGTCGATCCCCGCGAAAGCAACACGCCGCGGGGACTTTGACAAATTTTCGCCCGAGCGGCGCCGGAGGTAACGACCGCGAGCGAAAGCAACACGCCGCGAGAAGACTTTGAGATTGGATCGTTGTCGATCCCGCGAAAGCAACACGCCGCGGGGACTTTGATAAATTTTCGCCCGAGCGGCGCCGGAGGTAACGACCGCGAGCGAAAGCAACACGCCGCGAGAAGACTTTGAGATTGGATCGTTGTCGATCCCGCGAAAGCAACACGCCGCGGGGACTTTATATATTTTAGACCGCAACTTGCCCCAATTTATTTTGTGTGTATACATATATTTATTGTACACACACACACACACACACACACACACACACACACACACACACTCGATGCCCGTGCATTCTCCCTACCGGAGGTAACGACCGCGAGCGAAAGCAACACGCCGCGTGGGACTTTATATATTTTAGACCGCAACTTGCCCCAATTTATTTTGTGTGTATACATATATTTATTGTACACACACACACACACACACACACACACACACACACACACACACACACTCGATGCCCGTGCATTCTCCTTACCGGAGGTAACGACCGCGAGCCAAAGCAACACGCCGCGAGAAGGCTTGCATATATCTCAGATCGTTACTTGCGCCAGCATATTTTGTGTGTACACATATATTTATTGTACACACACACACACACACACACACACACACACACACACACCTACCCACTCGATGCCGTGCATTCTCCTTACCGGAGGTAACGACCACGAGCGAAAGCAACACGCCGCGGGGGACTCGGAGAAATTCTCGCTCGAGCGGCGCCGGAGGTAACGACCGCGAGCGAAAGCAACACGCCGCGTGGGACTTGGATGATTTTGGCTCGAGCGTCGTCGGAGGTAACGACCGCGAGCGAAAGCAACACGCCGCGAGAAGACTTGCATATATCTCAGATCGTTACTTGCGCCAGCATATTTTGTGTGTATACATATATTTATTGTACACACCCACACCCACACCCACCCACACACACACACACACACACACACACACACACACACACACACACTCGATGCCCGTGCATTCTCCCTACCGGAGGTAACGACCGCGAGCGAAAGCAACACGCCGCGTGGGACTTGAAGAAATTCTCGCCCGAGCGGCGTCGGAGGTAACGACCGCGATTGCCCCAAATTATTTTGTGTGTATACATATTTTTATTGTACACACACACACACACACACACACACACACACACACACACTCGATGCCCGTGCATTCTCCCTACCGGAGGTAACGACCGCGAGCGAAAGCAACACGCCGCGTGGGACTTTATATATTTTAGACCGCAACTTGCCCCAATTTATTTTGTGTGTATACATATATTTATTGTACACACACACACACACACACACACACACACACACACACACACTCGATGCCCGTGCATTCTCCCTACCGGAGGTAACGACCGCGAGCGAAAGCAACACGCCGCGTGGGACTTTATATATTTTAGACCGCAACTTGCCCCAATTTATTTTGTGTGTATACATATATTTATTGTACACACACACACACACACACACACACACACACACACACACACTCGATGCCCGTGCATTCTCCTTACCGGAGGTAACGACCGCGAGCCAAAGCAACACGCCGCGAGA
This sequence comes from Temnothorax rugatulus, assembly GCA_035220575.1. Lineage (NCBI taxonomy): Eukaryota > Metazoa > Arthropoda > Insecta > Hymenoptera > Formicidae > Temnothorax > Temnothorax rugatulus. The sequence goes on along the minus strand of JASTWL010000470.1, from coordinate 139,140 downwards.
AGGCTTGCATATATCTCAGATCGTTACTTGCGCCAGCATATTTTGTGTGTACACATATATTTATTGTACACACACACACACACACACACACACACACACACACACACACACCTACCCACTCGATGCCGTGCATTCTCCTTACCGGAGGTAACGACCACGAGCGAAAGCAACACGCCGCGGGGGACTCGGAGAAATTCTCGCTCGAGCGGCGCCGGAGGTAACGACCGCGAGCGAAAGCAACACGCCGCGTGGGACTTGGATGATTTTGGCTCGAGCGTCGTCGGAGGTAACGACCGCGAGCGAAAGCAACACGCCGCGAGAAGACTTGCATATATCTCAGATCGTTACTTGCGCCAGCATATTTTGTGTGTATACATATATTTATTGTACACACCCACACCCACACCCACCCACACACACACACACACACACACACACACACACACACACACACTCGATGCCCGTGCATTCTCCCTACCGGAGGTAACGACCGCGAGCGAAAGCAACACGCCGCGTGGGACTTGAAGAAATTCTCGCCCGAGCGGCGTCGGAGGTAACGACCGCGATTGCCCCAAATTATTTTGTGTGTATACATATTTTTATTGTACACACACACACACACACACACACACACACACACACACACACACACTCGATGCCCGTGCATTCTCCCTACCGGAGGTAACGACCGCGAGCGAAAGCAACACGCCGCGTGGGACTTTATATATTTTAGACCGCAACTTGCCCCAATTTATTTTGTGTGTATACATATATTTATTGTACACACACACACACACACACACACACACACACACACACACTCGATGCCCGTGCATTCTCCCTACCGGAGGTAACGACCGCGAGCGAAAGCAACACGCCGCGTGGGACTTTATATATTTTAGACCGCAACTTGCCCCAATTTATTTTGTGTGTATACATATATTTATTGTACACACACACACACACACACACACACACACACACACACACTCGATGCCCGTGCATTCTCCTTACCGGAGGTAACGACCGCGAGCGAAAGCAACACGCCGCGAGAAGGCTTGCATATATCTCAGATCGTTACTTGCGCCAGCATATTTTGTGTGTACACATATATTTATTGTACACACACACACACACACACACACACACACACACACACACACACCTACCCACTCGATGCCGTGCATTCTCCTTACCGGAGGTAACGACCACGAGCGAAAGCAACACGCCGCGGGGGACTCGGAGAAATTCTCGCTCGAGCGGCGCCGGAGGTAACGACCGCGAGCGAAAGCAACACGCCGCGTGGGACTTGGATGATTTTGGCTCGAGCGTCGTCGGAGGTAACGACCGCGAGCGAAAGCAACACGCCGCGAGAAGACTTGCATATATCTCAGATCGTTACTTGCGCCAGCATATTTTGTGTGTATACATATATTTATTGTACACACCCACACCCACACCCACCCACACACACACACACACACACACACACACACACACACACACACACTCGATGCCCGTGCATTCTCCCTACCGGAGGTAACGACCGCGAGCGAAAGCAACACGCCGCGTGGGACTTGAAGAAATTCTCGCCCGAGCGGCGTCGGAGGTAACGACCGCGATTGCCCCAAATTATTTTGTGTGTATACATATTTTTATTGTACACACACACACACACACACACACACACACACACACACACACTCGATGCCCGTGCATTCTCCCTACCGGAGGTAACGACCGCGAGCGAAAGCAACACGCCGCGTGGGACTTTATATATTTTAGACCGCAACTTGCCCCAATTTATTTTGTGTGTATACATATATTTATTGTACACACACACACACAACACACACACACACACACACACACACACACACACACACCTACCCACTCGATGCCCGTGCATTCTCCTTACCGGAGGTAACGACCGCGAGCCAAAGCAACACGCCGCGAGAAGGCTTGCATATATCTCAGATCGTTACTTGCGCCAGCATATTTTGTGTGTACACATATATTTATTGTACACACACACACACACACACACACACACACACACACACACACACACACACACCTACCCACTCGATGCCGTGCATTCTCCTTACCGGAGGTAACGACCACGAGCGAAAGCAACACGCCGCGGGGGACTCGGAGAAATTCTCGCTCGAGCGGCGCCGGAGGTAACGACCGCGAGCGAAAGCAACACGCCGCGTGGGACTTGAAGAAATTCTCGCCCGAGCGGCGTCGGAGGTAACGACCGCGATTGCCCCAAATTATTTTGTGTGTATACATATTTTTATTGTACACACACACACACACACACACACACACACACACACTCGATGCCCGTGCATTCTCCCTACCGGAGGTAACGACCGCGAGCGAAAGCAACACGCCGCGTGGGACTTTATATATTTTAGACCGCAACTTGCCCCAATTTATTTTGTGTGTATACATATATTTATTGTACACACACACACACCACACACACACACACACACACACACACACACACACACACACACACACACACACACACACACCTACCCACTCGATGCCCGTGCATTCTCCTTACCGGAGGTAACGACCGCGAGCCAAAGCAACACGCCGCGAGAAGGCTTGCATATATCTCAGATCGTTACTTGCGCCAGCATATTTTGTGTGTACACATATATTTATTGTACACACACACACACACACACACACACACACACACACACACACACACACACCTACCCACTCGGTGCCGTGCATTCTCCTTACCGGAGGTAACGACCACGAGCGAAAGCAACACGCCGCGGGGGACTCGGAGAAATTCTCGCTCGAGCGGCGCCGGAGGTAACGACCGCGAGCGAAAGCAACACGCCGCGTGGAACTTTATATATTTTAGACCGCAACTTGCCCCAATTTATTTTGTGTGTATACATATATTTATTGTACACACACACACACACACACACACACACACACACACACACACACCACCTACCCACTCGATGCCGTGCATTCTTCTTACCGGAGGTAACGACCACGAGCGAAAGCAACACGCCGCGGGGGACTTGGAGAAATTCTCGCTCGAGCGGCGCCGGAGGTAACGACCGCGGCCGAATGCAACACGCCGCGGAGGACTTGGGAGAAATTCTGGCTCGAGCGGCGCCGGAGGTAACGACCGCGGCCGAAAGCAACACGCCGCGAGGGAACTTTTCGCTAGAGCCCACGCCGGAGGTAACGACCGCGTTCGTGCCTCTCGGTTAAAAGTACCCCGAATAACGGTGTCATTCGTCTCGCTTCGCGTCAGCGTGGCGTCTCGTCGACCCCCGAGGCCGGCTGCCGGATATCCCGTATGGTAATCGAATTCGCGTCGTCGTCGCTCTCAGCGGTCAAGGCCCGATGGTCTCGATATTTCGCCGCCGGCGCCCGTAAGCGGCCGTGCGTAAGACCGTGCGTCGCCGACCGCTCGGCCGGCCGGTTGGGTACTATAAGAGGTGCGGTGCGCTCGGCGAGCCGAGCGACACGAGCGACACGAGCGATACGTACGGACGTGCGAGCGCGTTTCAGGCGTTTCGCTCGCGCTCTCGGCAGTCGGATCGCCACCGTCGTGTAACTTGTTACGAACACAGCATTGCCACGAGTCGGTGTCGAAAGACCGAATGGCTCATATGTGGCGCGCACGTGTAGTGTTGGCCGCGCGATCTTCCCTCGTTCTTAGACGAACGTGACTGTGGATGTATCGTCGCGCTTACCGAACATCAACTCCACGGATACGAGTGAAGGGAAGGAAATCGCCTTGCGATTTCTCTTCCCGCTTACTTGTACGCCTTAGCGAAATTTTCACAACCGCTGACCAGCGGTTGTGCGACCTGTTCCTCGACGTCTCAGCATCGCATCGTCGATCTAGCGTCAGGGCTGGGCGGCTGTAATACGCCGCTACCATGGGAGAATGAGAACGAAAAATATATGATCTTTTTGATATATCTTGCGAGATATATTGTGAAACACCAAATACACAGAGTGTCGTCGACCGGCTTGTGAAAGGCCGGCGGCAGTAACACGACACACGGCTCGCCACACAGCTCTCCTGGAGAGCTGTGGAGAGCCGGAGCTGTGCTCGTTCGTCCGCGCGTGTTTCACCAAACA
>JASTWL010000470.1:0-132500 GCA_035220575.1 Temnothorax rugatulus | reverse complement strand
GCGTAATTTTCTTTTTAGGTTTCTTGCTCAAGGTGAAACTGTCCAAAGCTTGCATAATAAGTTCCGTGTTGGTAAAAGCACAGTACATCAGGTCATTGAAGAGATGTGCAAGGCAATATGGGAGAAGCTGCAGCCTATTTACCTGCCTCAGCTGACCAAAAACGATTTTAAAGGAATTGCTGCACAATTTTTTGATCTGTGGCAACTTCCTAATTGTATGGGTGCTATTGATGGCAGGAATATGCGTATTAAAGCACTACCTCTGTCAGGCAGTGAATTCTACAATTACAAGGGATTTTTCAGTGTTGTTCTTTTGGCAGCAGTAGATGCCCATTACAAATTTACTTGGGTGGATGTTGGACTGTATGGTAAGTGTGCTTACTACTATTGGCACTACTTAAAATGTCAATTTTAAAGGCTCTGGTTGCAATTGTATCTGTGCATTATGTTTTAGGATCCATAAGTGATGGTGGAGTTTGGTCAAACTCTGACTATGGACAAGCTTTGGATCATGGCGAAGTTGACCTACCACTGGACAAATCTCTTCCTGGAACTGACATCTCCTTTCCACACTTTTTTGTGGGTGATGAAGCGTTTCCCTTAAAGAAGTACCTCATGTGTCCCTTTCCTTGAAGGATGCACCAGGTGTTACTAGATGAATAACGAATTTTTAATTACCGTTTATCTCGAGCACGGCGTGTATCAGAAAATGCTTTTGGCATACTGACAATGAGGTGACAGATTTTAAATTCACCTCTAGTATGTTCTGTGGAAAAAGCCAAAGACATTATCAAAGCTTTGGTGTGTCTGCACAACATGTTAATGGACAATAAAGGATGGTTACGTAAATCCTGTACAACTGGAGTTGGAGCTACAAAATGGCAACATTCAGGCAGGAGCTTGGACAACTGCTCAAGTAACTGAAAATTACTTTCAAAGACTTGGCAGAGTAAGAGTACGTCATTTGTCTTCTCAGAATCCCGCTTCCTCTTCTTTACATCTTTTGGTGGCACTGTCTTGGCCAGCTGAATAGAGGCCGCCATGATTTTCAGAATTGCTATTGAGGTGGTATCTTCTGATGCTTTCTGAATTGCACATTCCTTTCCTTCTGTTTCATTGGATATGTTGGTTCCACTTGTATTAGTTATATCTGAGTTCAAACCTATACAACAATAAATAACCACCTTCAATGAAATTTCATTATGTTGAATTAAAAGTAATATTTAATTGAAAAAATTTTTGAAAGACTTACTAGATGAAGGAGATGAGGACAAGCAAATGAGGTTTGAATTCCATATAGGCGAAAATGTAGATTGTTTGCCTAAGGAACAAAGAAAATGCAAAGAGGAGAATTTAGCTGATTTGCAAATAATACAGCCGATATTTCAAACAAGCTGAAAACAGGGGATTATTGCCCACCTTGAACAGCAGGTGACTGAGATCGAACAGCTGAGAACTCAGATCGAACAGCAGACCGTTGAAAATTTGAAGTTGTTCTATGAAGTCACCCTTTAACTTCTGATTAGGTTCAGTTAACATGAATGATACATACTGTCGGGCTATAATATGATTCGCAAGGAATAAAAGGTCGTTGTAAAAGATCCAAGTAGACTGGTAGGTAGGCGTGTCAGCCCCTGCTTCTAATCTTGGCATTGACATTGTGACCTTTTTTTCTTTCCTTTCCAAACTTTTCACGGAGACGATGGAAAAGTTTTTCTGCTTGCAAACCCGAAAACAGAATGAAGTCAGACCGTATAATTGTTTAATTTTCTATAATTAATTTTTATTAAAATAATTATTTTAAATATTAATTTAATAAAAAATTTAATTAATTTTATATTTTTAAAATTAAATTTTTACTAATACTTTAAATATAATAGAATAATTTTTAAAAATATATTAATTAATATATTTTTAATTTAATTATCCAGATGCTCTTAGAAAATGATTATCCTTTACCGTTCATTTTTTCTACTATAAAGAACAGACTAACACAATTCTTTCTGAAAAGGAGAAGGGTTGATCTTTCATTTAAATCAAACAACATAAAATACTTCACCGTTCCCTACGTCAAATTCACGTCAGAGAAATTCAAAAGGTTTGTCAAAGATGCGGAGATTGCCTATTCTGTTGCACATCCTTTAAAAAGATTCATTAAAACGGGCAAGGACAATCTGGACAAGCTAGCCCACAGTAACATTGTATATAAAATTCCCTGCAAAGATTGTGAGGTAACTTATGTGGGCCAAAGTAAAAGGCAATTGAAAACCAGAGTCAAAGAACATAGATTGGACATAAATAAAAATTCTGGCTCCCCTTCTGTTATCTCGAGCCATTGGTTACAGACTGACCATGAGTTTGACTGGGACAACATGGAGATTTTGGACATTGAGCCATCACTCTGTAAGAGATTAATTTCTGAGATGATACATATAAAACGACAGTCATCCCTGTTAAACAAACAAAACGATACGGAATCTCTTTCGGAGGGATATCTCTCGGTCCTGAATTTGTTCCCACCCTAGGTTCTCTCTTCCCTTTTCCCTTTCCTTTCCTTTCCTTGTATCTATATATACGGTTTCATTCTCTCACCGCCGAGTATTTTGTCATATCATTGTTATTAGAACACATCATCGATAATGCCGACCCTGCAAATTATCTCACGACAGAACGAAACGAACTTCGATGTACGTATTAATTTTTAATTTTAATTATTGTCTTTTAACACACCGAATTGACTTAATTACACTAAATCACAATTTTACAGCATGGCGTACTCCGAATACAACGAACTTTTGCGCTAATCTTAGTTTTTATTTTTTAACGTAAAATGTTATTGTAATCCGAATCTAACAAACTGCGTTAATTTACCTAATTGTACGACACTGAGAATGGGCCTATATTGGTCCGAAACGTCTGTAATTTTTAATTAATATAGAACATATGAACACTAACACCATGTTACGGCTCGATGCTCCTTTGTCTGTAATCGATTTTTAATCTTGTGAGCCTTTATTTTTATAAAAATATATTATTTTTCATATTAATTTTAATTTTGTACCCTTTTATATTTTTAAATATATTTTTTAATTAATAAATTGATATTTTATTATAATTAAAATAAAAAATTTCTTATTAGCAACAAGTTCCTAACCTATACACATGCTTCAAATTTTGACTTACTAGTGAGTGTTGGGGTCATCGCTACTCCTATACTTGCCCAAGTGAGGGATTTATCTTGGCACTTGCTATAGCCCTTGCTTTTTTTAATGTACAGATGTGTATTGGGGCACACAAAGTGAATGAATGTACGGATATACCTTGATCAAAAAGTTCCCGGAATTTATTCAGAAAATGCAAAATACAAGTTTATTCATCAATATTAATATTGTCCCCTTCAAAGTACTCCCCATCGACTGCAACGCACTTATGCCAGCGCTTGATCCAATCCTCGAAACATTTTTTTATACTCGGTGTTCGGTATGGCCATCAGAGCCGTCTTCGATTTTTCCATTATCTCCTCTCGGCTGCTAAAACGCGTTCTTCGTAGTGGTTTTTTTATTCGATTGAACAGAAAGAAGTCGCGGGGAGCCAAATCAAGTGAATTCGATGGCTGTTGGATGGTATTCGTTCCGTTCTTGGTCAAAAAGTTGCGGATAATGATGGCATTGTGCGACGGTGCGTTATCATGGTGCAAAATCCACGAGTTGTTTGCCCACAAATTCGGTCTTTTTTGGCGAACTGCTTCACGCAACCGTCTCATAACGCCCAAATAATACTCCTTGTTCACTGTCTGACCTTGTGGCAAGAATTCATGATACACAACACCGTCGTAATCCATGAAAACCGTGAGCATCGCCTTCTTTTTTGATTGAAAACGGCGTGGTTTCTTCGGTCTGGTCTCATTGGGTGCACGCCATTCATTCGCCTGATGTCTAGATTGCGTGTCTTACTCATAAACCCACGTCTCGTCTCCAGTAATGATGCGTTTGATGAATGTTGAGTGGGATTCAGCCTTGGAAATCATGTCTTTTGTGATGTCAACGCGGTCCCTTTTTTGCAAAAAATTCAGGTCTTTCGGTACCAACTTTGCTGCAACACGGCGGAAACCCAAATCATTAACTATGTAACGATGCGCCCCTAAGACAGCATCGTCCCGGCAACCACCCGCCGGATACCGCCCGACCGACCATCCGTCGGGCGAGAACAGGGCGCGGTGCGCCCACATCTTTTTTTAAAACACTCCACCGGCCCCGGGTGCGCGGGCAAAACGCGGCACCGGGGCCTTCTCCTCGCGCGGCGCCGACGAGCGCCGAAGGGAGCCGAGCCGCGCCGAAGGCCGGCGCGCGTCCGCACGCCCCACTCAGCGCGCCTGACGATAGGCCTCCCTCCCGCCGGGCCCGTCGAACCGGGGTATATAAGCCGACGCTCCGGCGAGAGAAGACACTTCGTCTCCGCTCCAGCAGTCCGCTGTTCCGACGAAGCCTACCCGACCGATTCCTAGGCGACACACCAACGAGGTCCGGAGCTCCGGGTCTCGACTGAGTGCTCTCAGGTGTCCCCAACTCCTTACCTGTTCCTCCTGACGGCACGGTTATACGGGGTCGAGCACGCTCGGCCTCGCAACGAGGGCTCTCGTTGCCGGCACGCCACAGGATCGCATTATCCTATCGCGTCCCGTCCCTATACCGCGTCTCGCAGCAATCTTGCCGATTGTACATACCGCGTTAATAACTGTATATCCTATCGTGGCACTACCTCGATTATACGGCCCGCGTTCCGTCTACTTACCGCGGCCGTCGACCGCGTTACGTCGATTATACGTCCCGCGCGCCGTCCACATACCGCGTGCCGTCTGCCGCGTTACCACGTCTCGCAGCACTATTGCCGATTGTATATACCGCGCTCATTCTGTAATTATACGTCCCGCGTTCCGTCTACTTACCGCGTCCGTCGACCGCGTTACCTCGTGTAACAACCGTATATTCTAGCGTTGCACTATTCCGCTTACACGTCCCGCGTTCCGTCTACCGCGTTACCACGTCTCGTGGCACTATCGTCGATTGTATATACCGCGTACATTTTGTAATAACTGTATATTCTACTGCGTCGAGTGCACCCGCACTATAGCTGTATATTCTAAAACCAATAAACCAGTTCGTGTACTTGTATTCTGATTGCTGTCTCTGGGCCTTCTTTCGAACCCCGCGTCCGACGAGCTAGTCCGCGTTCGAATCCAAAGATAGGCCGTTACATGGCGCCCGAACAGGGACCGTTTTGATCCGAGAGACAGCAATCAAGGGGCACGATGCCGAAATCGTGGATATACAAGTTGTCGAAAAATCAGCTCATCGCCGAGCTCGAGAAATTAGAACTAGACGTCGACGGCTCGATCGACGAGCTACGCCAGCGCATGAGCGCGTACGTAACCGAGCATCCAGAAACGATGCAGTCCGCCGCCGCGGGGGGCAGCCAGACGCAAGCCGCTCCCACGATCACCGTGCACCCGTCGGAAAACCTCCGCATACCGCCGGTAAACACGCAGCCGCCGCTATCGCCGATCGTAACCTTTCACACGCCGCCACCGATGATGGCATCATTCGACCCCTTCCGACCGGTCACGAGCGATCAATCCCGCGAGACGCCCGCCAAGGTCGTGAACCAGATCCGTAAATGGGGGTGTCATTTCGACGGGAAGGACCCGGTGGCCTTCCTCGAGCGGCTCGAGGAACTGAAAGACGCGTATCAATATTCCGGGGCGCAATTGCTAACAGGATTGCCGGAATTGTTTAAGGGCGACGCACTCCTCTGGTGCCGGAACAACCGACCCAACTGGCAGGGGTGGGAGGACTTTTGCGCCGACTTCCGCGAGTATTACCTCCCACGCCGATATCGCGCTAAGCTCGTCCGCGAGATCCAGACCCGCTTGCAACGACCGGACGAGCCGTATCGGAAATTCGCAACCGACATGCTAACAATGATGCGCCGCGCCACCGGATTCGCGGAAGAAGAACAAGTGGAGGCGTTATATAATAATATGCACCCGCGGTACCAAATGTACATCCGTCGCGACACGGTGACGCGCACCCGCGACATTTTACGCCTGGCGGAGGAATTCGAGCACATCGAAGAACAGACACGCGCTCGACAAGCCACCGCGCCGAAACCCGCGATCGCCGCCACCGCATACGACCGCCACGAATGCTGCTGGCGGTGTAAGCAGAGAGGGCACACCCGCTTCGATTGCCGACGCCCGCCGCGACGGTTTTGCTCTCAATGCGGCAGAGACGGCGTATTCACCAGGGACTGTCACCCGCCGCCGGGAAATGCCGCTCGGACCGGGGACGAAGCGGCCGCCCCCCGGTCCTCCGACTAACATATACACCACGCCCGCACCTGACCTGTCATGGTTGCCAAACAGCCATTCGACGCGCTCTTAGACACCGGATCCGAGGCCTCCTTCGTAAACGCGCGTACCGCCGATAAGCTCGCCCGTGAGTTTCCGATTCAACCGGTCAGTGGGCGAGTACACCTCGCCGACGGGTCGAGCACCGCCATTCCCGGCCTAATCACGTTCCCGATTACCGTACAAGGACGGATGTTCTGGCACCGGTTCCAGGTCATGCCGATGCTCGACTGCGAAATGCTAATAGGCGTGGATCTATGGGCGAAATTAGACTTCACCATACCGCCGCCGCCGCCGACCGATGCCGAAGGGCGAACCGCCGCCGTGGAGCAAACACCCGAGGGGGGCGCGCTAACGGAAGAGGAACGCCTCCGCCGCTTCCTGACCGTCGAGCTCGCGAAGTTCGAGACCGTGCAGGGGCCCACCGACCGCGGGGAACACATGATACGCGTCAAAACCGACCGACCAATAAAACAACGATACCGGCCGCGAAATCCGGCCATGCAGGCCATTATCGATGCGGAAGTCGACAAAATGCTCCAAGACGGCATTATCGAACCGTCTCATAGCGCCTGGAGCTCGCCGATCGTCATCGTGCGAAAGAAAGACGGCAAACACCGCTTCTGCATCGACTTCCGCCTAGTCAACGAGGTAACCGAGAAGGACGCGTATCCGTTGCCGCACATCACCGCGACGCTAGATAAGCTTCGAGGGGCTCGCTACCTGTCCACCCTCGATCTAAAGAACGGGTACTGGCAGGTGCCACTCGCGCCCGAGAGCCGGCCCGTGACCGCCTTCACTGTCCCCGGCAAGGGGTTGATGCAATTCAGAGTAATGCCGTTCGGGCTGCATTCGGCACCGGCCACGTTCCAACGCCTGCTCGACGCGATACTAGGACCCGATCTAGAGCCACACGTATTTGTTTATCTGGACGACATTGTCATCATAAGCGAGTCCTTCGAGGAGCACCTCCGTATTATGCGTGAAGTTTTCCGCCGGCTCCGCGAAGCCAAGCTCCGCATTAATCCGGATAAATGTCGATTCTGCGTCGACCAAATTAAATATCTCGGCCACATTGTCGACCGCGACGGGATCCGGACCGACCCCGACAAAGTTAGCGCCATCACAAACTGGCCCGCACCGCAGAACGTCCGCCAGATTCGGCAATTTTTGGGAATCGCGTCCTGGTATCGCCGGTTCGTCAAAGATTTCGCGACGCTCGCCGCACCGCTCACCGCCCTGACCCGTAAGCAAGCCCGATGGAGCTGGGGGGAAGCCGAACAAGGCGCGTTCGAAGCACTAAAAACCGTCCTGACAACCGCGCCGGTTCTCGCGTGTCCGGACTTTACGCGGCAATTTCATTTACAGACCGATGCTAGCACCACCGGCCTCGGGGCCGTGCTAACGCAATACTTCCCCGAGGGCGAGCGCGTCATCGCCTACGCCAGTCGCACGTTGAATAACGCCGAGCGAAACTACAGCGCGACCGAACTGGAGTGTCTGGCAGTAATCTGGGGAATCCGGCGAATGCGCGATTATCTCGAGGGGTACCGATTTACAGTAATCACCGACCACCAGTCATTGAAATGGCTCCAAAAACTCGAGTCTCCGTCCGGCCGGCTGGGGCGATGGTCCTTCGAACTACAACAGTACGACTTCGAAGTTAAATACCGAAAAGGGGCACTGAATAAGGTAGCCGACGCGTTGTCCAGGCAACCCGAAAGCCTCAGCGTAGCAAAACCGAGGTGCCCGTGGTACGCGCGCATGTGGCACGCGACCGAAAATACGCCCCACGAAATGCCCGATTTTCGGATCGACCAAGGCCGACTGTGGAAGCACGTGCTCCACAGCCTGGATTTTAAGGACACCCCGGCGGCCGAGCAATGGAAGGAGTGCGTACCGAGGGACCAGCGGGCCCTGCTCCTTGAGCGGTACCACGACGCACCGACCGCCGGGCACCTCGGAATCGCGAAAACAATCACGAGGATCGCGCACCGTTACTACTGGCCCGGCATGTTCCGCGACATCGCCCGCTACGTCCGCGAGTGCCCGACGTGCCTGGCCCACAAGGTCGCGCAGGAAAAGCCAGCCGGGCAGCTACATCCAACCGCGCTCGGCCACCCGTGGCAGCAGGTCACCCTTGACCTTGTCGGCCCACTCCCGCGATCCGCCGCCGGCCACATCTGGCTCCTGAATATGCAGGACCGCTTTACAAAGTGGGTCGAGCTCCGGCCACTACGACGGGCCACCGCGCCGGCCATTGTAAAGAACGTGACCGACGCCATTATCCTCCGACACGGGTGCCCGGACGAAATCCTATCGGACAATGGCACCCAACTGAAATCCCGGCAACTCGCGAAGCTTCTCGACGAATGCGGGATCCGCCACCGCTTTACGCCGGCATACGCGCCGCATTGTAACCCCGTGGAGCGCACCAATCGCGTGATTAAAACAATGATCGCGCAATACGCCAAAAAGCACCGGGCCTGGGATGAACACTTGCCAGAGCTCCAGTTCGCGTACAACACCGCCACCCACGACGCGACCGGTTACACGCCCGCGTTCTTGAATCACGGCCGCGAATTGCGCCGCCCCGGGGAAGACGCGCCACGCGACGACCCGACGCCGCCGTCCAGCATACACCGCCGGTTAACCGAGGCATACGAGCTGGTAAAAGTCCAGTTGGCTCGCGCGTTCCAGCACCAGGAGAAACACTATAACTTACGCCGCCGAGAATGGAAACCGCGAATCGGGGAGTGGGTCTGGAAGCGAGACCGCCCACTATCAAACAAGGAAGCGGCTTTCAACGCGAAACTCGCTCCCAAATTCATCGGGCCGCTGGAAGTCCGCCGCATCATTTCACCCGTCATTGTGGACCTCCGCAGCCGCGCGGGGAAGTGGTACCGACACGTGCATATCCAAGACCTAAAACGCGCGCCTAGCGATACACCACCCGACGTACCTGGTTCCGACCTGGGGGGGGGGGGGAAACGCGCCCGCACCGGCCGTCACCGCCGTTCAAACCGAAACGACCGAAAAGCGCGCGTCAAAAGGTAAACGCCGGCGAAGAAACCCTTGTTACGCGACGTCGACCTACAGCGACATAAACAATGTAATTATGCGGAGAATAACAACAAACGCGACGAGGCCCCACGTAACACGGGAGGGAAGCGCCGATCGGCAGAACACCGAGAGCCATGACGGACGAAGCACCGACGACCGCTCCCGATATTCTTTCGGAGATCGCCAAGATCCTCGGCGAGGACGCCGAGGAGTACGATCCAGCCAACCCCGGGATCAACCAAGGGTGGGCCACCCTTTATCGGGGCGAACCCGAGACGGCACCACCACCGCCGCCAGCCGGACCGACACCGCCGAGGATCGTGCCGCGGGTCGGCACGATCGTACAGCGATCCGACGCAGCCAACAGGGCGAAACAAGCCTGGCTGATGGCCACACCGCCGCCGCCGCCGCGACGCCCTCGACCGCTGGCCGAGGCCCCGCGACGCCCACGACCGACACTCCAACCCGCTCGAGTGATGGGTCCGCTACCGCCACCACCGATCCCGATCCAGGTCGAGCCAGGGGTGATAGTGGAGGTACCCCACTTCGCCTGCCACGTCGCCCGGCAATACAAGCCGACCCTTGGAAACCGGCGCTGGCACATCCGCTTTAACGGAGATGGCTCAGTCCGGTGGATCAAGGAAAAGTCCCGGAGAGGGCCAGCGTAAGACGACCTGACCGACCAGCCGAGTCTCCAGCCAGCAGAGCCAAAAACAGTATGCCTCTCGATTCAGGCATTCTTCGAGGGGAGGGGTGGTGTAACGATGCGCCCCTAAGACAGCATCGTCCCGGCAACCACCCGCCGGATACCGCCCGACCGACCATCCGTCGGGCGAGAACAGGGCGCGGTGCGCCCACATCTTTTTTTAAAACACTCCACCGGCCCCGGGTGCGCGGGCAAAACGCGGCACCGGGGCCTTCTCCTCGCGCGGCGCCGACGAGCGCCGAAGGGAGCCGAGCCGCGCCGAAGGCCGGCGCGCGTCCGCACGCCCCACTCAGCGCGCCTGACGATAGGCCTCCCTCCCGCCGGGCCCGTCGAACCGGGGTATATAAGCCGACGCTCCGGCGAGAGAAGACACTTCGTCTCCGCTCCAGCAGTCCGCTGTTCCGACGAAGCCTACCCGACCGATTCCTAGGCGACACACCAACGAGGTCCGGAGCTCCGGGTCTCGACTGAGTGCTCTCAGGTGTCCCCAACTCCTTACCTGTTCCTCCTGACGGCACGGTTATACGGGGTCGAGCACGCTCGGCCTCGCAACGAGGGCTCTCGTTGCCGGCACGCCACAGGATCTGCATTATCCTATCGCGTCCCGTCCCTATACCGCGTCTCGCAGCAATCTTGCCGATTGTACATACCGCGTTAATAACTGTATATCCTATCGTGGCACTACCTCGATTATACGGCCCGCGTTCCGTCTACTTACCGCGGCCGTCGACCGCGTTACGTCGATTATACGTCCCGCGCGCCGTCCACATACCGCGTGCCGTCTGCCGCGTTACCACGTCTCGCAGCACTATTGCCGATTGTATATACCGCGCTCATTCTGTAATTATACGTCCCGCGTTCCGTCTACTTACCGCGTCCGTCGACCGCGTTACCTCGTGTAACAACCGTATATTCTAGCGTTGCACTATTCCGCTTACACGTCCCGCGTTCCGTCTACCGCGTTACCACGTCTCGTGGCACTATCGTCGATTGTATATACCGCGTACATTTTGTAATAACTGTATATTCTACTGCGTCGAGTGCACCCGCACTATAGCTGTATATTCTAAAACCAATAAACCAGTTCGTGTACTTGTATTCTGATTGCTGTCTCTGGGCCTTCTTTCGAACCCCGCGTCCGACGAGCTAGTCCGCGTTCGAATCCAAAGATAGGCCGTTACAACTAAAATGTCTTGAACGGATCCATAAGCAATGTTCAAGTCCTCTGCTAGCTCTCTGATGGTTAATTTGCGGTTATTGACCACCATTTCTTTCACTTCATCGATGTTTTCGTCGGTTTTCGATGTTGACGGCCTGCCACTGCGTTTGTCATCCTCGACGGACTCACGACCACTTCTGAAACGTTCGTGCCAAACGTGGTAAACGACTGTTTTCTTTAGAGTATCGTTGCCGAAACACTTTTCCAACATTTCTAAGGTCCTCGCACCATTCAATCCGTTTTTAACGCAAAATTTAATACAAACTCGTTGTTGCAAATTCAATTCCATTTTTTTAAATTGTAAAAAATCGAAAACACGCACAGAGACGGCGTAACTTTTAAAAATGTCAAGCTATAGCGCTGAAATTTGGTGGGACAGATGTGCCAACCTAACAAAACAAACAGAACTCAAATCGGGTGACTGAGAGTGCTACACAGTGGTAATTCCGGGAACTTTTTGATCAAGGTATATCGCACGTTCTTCTGACACGTTATTCCCTATTGATTCATTACCTTCGTCCTCATTATTATAATAACCTTCTTCATCCATGTTTTCAACGTTCACACTCATATAGAGGTAAAGCCGGCGATAATACATGAGCGACCTGGGGTTCCCCCGTAGCCCTCTGCGGGGGAACAGGCGGGTAAGTGGTAGTAGAGGAAAGGAGGTGAAGGAAGAGATTTGAGAGGTGAGGAAGGGAATAGATAGGGAAGTGCGAAAAGAAGACGGGAGATTGGAGGGGAAGCGGACGGTGGTCTGGAGGAGGCGGGAATCGTTGGTGAAGAGGCAAGCGAAAATTGAGGTTAGAGAGAAGGGCGGGATGGAAGAAACGGAGGTATCAGCCCAGGTTACACGAGGAGGGAAGTGAGCGAGTTGGCAGCATGGAGTATCGATCGGGAGATCGATCGAGCTGACGCGAGACGGAGAGATTGTCGATGGTGGCGCAGCAGGTGTAGAACGGAGCAACGAGTCGTCGCGATAGATCGATGGATCGAACGATCGAAAGTAAGGGCAACGTAAGAGGGAAGGAAGGAGTCGAACGGAGCAGGAAGGGAGCAGGTAGGTCGAAGGAAGGAGTAAACAGCAAGCAAGCGGAGTGCACAGAAGGATCGGAAAGGTTTTGCGGAAGGTTAAGGGGGAAGGTTAAATAAAAGGTTAAAGTGAAGCGAAAGAGGTAAGAGCGAGTGATTGGAAGGAGAAAGGAGGGAGGGAGAGGATGGAACTGAAGGAGGAGGTGAAGAGGTTGAAGGTAAAGGTAGAAAGAATGGAGCAAGGCGGGGGAAAAAGGAAGAGAGAGGAGGGTGAGAAAGGCAAAGGAATGACGGGGAAGAAGAAATGGTGGGCAGAGGAGGGTGAGAGAAGAGAAGACGAGATGAGAAGGAGGAGCGTCATAATAAGGATCGAGAAGGAGAGGTGGGTGGGAGAGGAATCGAATGCGGAGAAGGTGAAGGAGCTGTTTGAGGAAGGACTGGTGGTGAAGGCGGAGGTAAGAGAGGTGAGGGTGGTAGGTACGAGGGGGGATTGGCTGACGTTGCTAGTCAGGCTGGGGAATGAGGGAATGAGGAGAAGCGGAGGGTTCTGGAGGCAAGAAGGAAAGCAGGAAACAGGCTAAGGGTAAAAATAGACGAGGACAAAACGGTGGAGGCGAGGATAAGAGAGAGAGTGGAGAGAGAGGGGAGATGTGGAGGGAGATCGGAAGAGAGCAGGAGGGAGAGGATATCGGCAGAGGAGGAGATCTCGAAAGAGTTGGAGGAGAAACTCCTCATGAGCGCGGATGAAGCGAAGCAGTAGGCAGGTCGGAAGAGCCGAGGCAGGAAGGAAGGAAACGGAAGGAGACGGATGAAGAGGCGAAGGAAAAAGGGGAAGGGATAAAGGGGGTGGGGGTTAAGGGAAGGGAAAAAGTTATGTTATTGTAAGGCCGTTCAATGGTCAGGTCGGGTTGAAGGAATTGTGTGTACAGGGTTGGGTACGTCCCTTTAAAACGCCGATTTGTAAACAGATTGTAAACCCTACGGGGAAATGCAATAAATTCCACATACTACTACATGAGCGACCTAAGCCGTTTTTTTAAACCTTGAAAACAGTCGGCGTAACGTGGGCGCAGGCGTTGGAAATGAAAATAATTTATTTCTCCTGCACCGCTGCGCCGCGCCGCTATGATTGGGAACAATCCTCTTGCGCCTGCGCCGTCTTACGCCTTGTCGTGTAGACGAGCCTTGAAGTTGGGTGTCCGAAATAACCCTCAAATTAAGTGTTATTTTCAGTGTCTTTTTGAGTGTTCTTTTGAGTGTGTTTTTTAAGTGTTTTCCGTAAGGGATATGCTGTCTTGTAAATTGTATAAAAGTTGAAGAGAACGAGAATGTGTTCTGTAGCACAATTTGTATTGTAGGCAAGTTATGCTAAAATATTAGTTGAATCGATTATTATACACTATTATGACATTGATTTTATACCTTGGTGTCTGGAAATATTAATTATTCACGAAATTAGCAATAACAATAAAATAAATTTTGTAAATATGTAATATTGTTCATGGTTGTGAGAATGGATTTAGTTCTAATGGCCGCTCAAAAGATAGCTCTGCGAGAGCTATCAAGGCGCAAGCCGCGCAAGAAGGAAGACAGAGTTATTAGACATGGCGGCAGCCACACGCACGCGGAATTTTGTAACGAAATAGTTATCGCAGTAAAGTCTTATAGAAATTGTCCAATAGTGTTCTTACATTATTCACCTCAACCAACATTGGCGCCCAACAAACATATACGGACACACGGCGCACAGTGGGATGAAATGCAAATCTAGCTGGACAAAACTAGAAAAAAATCAATATTTTTTAATAAATTAAATAACATAGTAAAGTATATATATTATTTATACTCATATAATGCAGATTCTATCATAATAAGACCGGTAAAATATTCTGATGTTGTTATAACAAAGCCCATAATAACAGTTTCTCAGAGCAACTAGTTATTGGAAAATTATATTATGTCTTTACATAATTATAAATATATATTATTACAATTAAATTGTAATATTTTTGTGTTCGTTTAAAAGGTTAAATTACGTTCTTTCAGTTTACGTTACGTGTTTTATTTTAATTCTTGTATGTTCAAAGAAATTTAATGAAAAGTAAGTATTACTTTTTATTGTATAATTAGTATACATTTAGTGGTTCCAATACCGGTATTATCAAAACCGGAATACCGGTAATACCGACCAAAATCTAAAACCGAAAGTACCGGTATTACCGACGTTGAATACCAGCATTTCGGTATTAAACATTTTTGTCGCACCGTCACGCGTTGCGCCTCGCGTGGCGCGCCTGCAGTAAACAACAGATAAACGCTATTCGTAAATAACGTTGAGAAGCCTTCACTGGCGCACAGTACAATTGCGCACGTTGCAATTGCACACAGTGCTATTGGACACATAACGTCGCGCACCGTTCGATTAGACACGTTTCAATTGCGCACAGTTCGTTTGGACACATTTCATTGGCGCACAGTTCAATTGGACACCGTTGCTTTTGGACACAACATATATTATTAACTTATTTAAATAAATAAACGTATGTTGCATTGGACACAGTTCATTGGCGCACAGTTCAATTGGACACCGTTGCTTTTGGACACAACATATATTATTAACTTATTTAAATAAATAAACGTATGTTGCATTGGACACAGTTCTTTTGCGCACCGTTCAATCGCGCACCGTTCAATCGCGCACCGTTCAATCGCGCACCGTTCAATCGCGCACCGTTCAATCGCGCACAGTTAGATCATGCGCATCTTAAATATTCTGTGATGTGACAAAGTCACGTCCCCGGCCCGGATGGTAGCTCGGCCGAGGGAGACGTCAAGGGTGGTGCCTCCGCCCGGGGCGGGCGGGGCGCGAGCGTTAGAACTAGGTTAACGAAATTGCGAGACTTACAGGTGCGGAGCAGATGGCCGAAAGGATTATTGTACCGACGTAAAGTCGCACCGAGGGAGTCTGGGAGCGACTAGCTGGGGGCGTAATGAGGACGGACGGCCGACGGACGGGTCGCGCTGGGGCCCATAGCCGGTGCCGCGTAACGCCTGTCAGGGAGGACGCTGGCCCGCCACACGGAATGACGACCCGCACACGGAGGAACCGGAGAGGGGGACGCCCCGCCGAAGGTCCCCGTCGAAGGGTCATCCACCCCCGGAGTATGCCACCGGTCGACGAGCCAGGGCCTGGCCAGCCCGGCCGTCGAGCAACCGATCCCGGAGTCGCGGCCTGGACCGCCGGACCCGGCGCCATTTTAGGCACTACCGCAAGCGGGTGGAGGCAGGCGCGAGGGCGCCTTAGTTAGGCGCAGCGTCGAGTAGGGCGCAGCACTCGCCAAGAGAGACAGGGCGTACGGTACCGACGCGCAGGGGCGCCACCGCGGGCCCAGCGTGATCCCACCGAACCAGAGGGCCGTCACTGCAGTGTTGCGATTCGGGCTAGGCAGTATGGCGTATGCGTGACTTTGCGCATGCGCAGCGGTGGGGATACAGCGACGTGTATATACACTACACGTATGGCTGGCACAGTTCTTGGCGCCCTTCTGCCTGGCGGGATATATTTGACGGGACAGGACAAGGTTAGGTAAGTAGTACTACGTTTACACGAGCGTTACTTCTGTAGTAACTTACGATAATTCACTCGTTTACGCGGAGTAAATTATCGTAAATTACTACAAAATCTCTTTGTAGTAATTTACGATAATTTACTTCGCGTAAACGAGTGAATTATCGTAAGTTACTACAGAAGTAACGCTCGCGTAAACGTAGTATAGGTAAGATTTTTTAACATTAGACGTTTATTTCATCGACTGCAATTGGCAAATATTTTTTAAGTTAAGCATGGATGATTGCAATAGAAATAGAAGCACAGGAGCTATTAAGAAACGCAAAATTAGGAAATTTAAAACATTATGGCTAGATCAAAGTATTTTTAAAGGATGGTTAGCTCCACATCCTACACAAGAAAAAGCTTTATGTACTGCATGCAATTAAGCCATCACATGTTGCAAAACACATCTAACTAAACATTCGCAATCGGTCCAACATTTAAAACACATAAAGTCTCAAAATTTAAATATTGATTTAGCAGACACCGAGGATAGTCACTCTTTCTCATAAAGATAAAGTTAAACGCGCCGAAATAAAATTAGGAGCATTTTTTGCTGAGCATAATATTTCTTTTCAGTGCTCGAATCATTTAATTCCAATATTAAAAGATATTTGCAAAGAACCTGAAGTTGTAGCAGATATTTCACTGGCTCGAGATAAGTGCACACATGTTGTTACCAAAGTAATTGCAAAACGCGAAACTGAGAAAGTTATTAAAAATATTCAAAATAGTAAATTTTCGATTTTAATAGACGAAAGTACAGATATATCCGATTCAAAAGTTATGTGTGTTCTTGTTCAGTATGTTTCTCCCTTAACTAAAAAGGTAACAACACAATTATTAGATTTATTATGTATGGACGCATCAGATAGTTCTGCGAACAAAATTTTTGAAACATTTAAAATTGCATTTGCAAAAAAAGAAATTCCTTTAACAAATATTGTCGGAATGGCAAGTGACAATGCATCTGTTATGATTGGATGCAATAATTCTTTTATGTCACGTTTGAAATTAGAAGTACCGGGTCTTATCACGTTAAATTGTATTTGTCATTCATCAGCGCTTATATCGAATAAAGCTTGTGAAAAACTTCCAGGGTCATGCAAAAATTTGATTCGAGGAGTTGCTACGTATATTTCGGGTAGTGCTAAGAGAGTTGAAATTTTTAGTGAATTTCAGAAATTTTTCAATGTAGAAAACAATAAGATTTTAAAATTATCAAATACTCGGTGGTTAGTTTTACACAAATGCATTGTTAGATTATTGGATAATTGGGAAGCTTTAAAACATTATTTTATGTTGGCTGCAGTAGAAGAAAAGTTAAAATCTGCGGAACTTATTTGAAATCAATTAAATAATAATTTGATAAAAGCATATTTGTTATTTTTAAAATATTCATTAAATTTTTTAAATAGTTTTAATGCTCAGTTTCAATCTCGTAAAATTCTAATTCATACATTATTTGAAAGTAGCCAACAATTAATTCGCGAAATAGCACAAAATTTTGTAATTTCGGAAGCTTTAGAGAATATTATAGACTTCAATATAAATGATCAAAGTATTAGGAAAGATGTTAATAACATATATGTTGGACCGGAATGTGAAAGTTTATTAAAAACATTGCCATTAGAATGCGTGCGCGAAATTAAATCAAATTGTTTAGAGTTTTATGTAACTGCGGTTCGCGAAATGTTTAAACGTTTGCCGTATAAAGATCCCGTTTATGAACAATTCCAGTTTTTACATCCAAAAATTGCTCTTTGTGATAAAGCTAGAGATAAATTTGAAAATTTAAATATTCTTGCAACGCGTATAGGAAATATTGATTTAACACAATTAGCTAACGAGTGGAGATTTTTACCTGCAGCTTTTAATGATGAAGAAAAAAATAAGTTAGCCACTTTAGAAATTGACGACATGTGGAAAAACATATTAGAATTTAAAAACTCTGAAGGGGAAAAAAAATTTCAACATTTACAGTTATTAGTCGACGCGGTTCTTTCTCTTCCCCATTCAAATGCCGAAGCCGAACGTATTTTTTCAATAGTTACAGACGTAAAAAGTAAAAAAAGAAACCGATTATCGAACGAAACTGTTTCCGCGATTAGTGTTATACGATCGAGTTTTCAAGCGGAAGGTATTAATTGTATGAATTTCGAAATTGATTCCGAGCATCTCAAATTACATAATCCGCAAAATTTATATGGCACTTCAAGCAAGTCATGTGATGGTTTTTAATGTTTTTATTTTTAGCATTTTATTTTTTATGCTTTTTACATTATTTTTTAATTATTTGTATAACATTTATTTTTTGTTATTTAGCATAAAACATCTAGCCAATATAATTTCCATGCATGTTAGTTATGTATAAGAATTAATATTATTTTATTTTTTCAGATTTTATTATATTTTTTATTTAATATTTATAATTTGATATACATAAGTACGTGAAGTACCTGAGGAGAGCTAATAATACGTTGCAATATTATGTTTGTTAATTTAAGATTTTTATTTTATGTCTAATAGCTTTCCAAATTTTAATTATTATTAATAAAATATTAAAAAAATTTTTTTTTTATATTATATGTATATCCTCATTTTAAGTATGTTTGTTATTAATTAATAGCATATATGTTTTTGTTGTATGAATACTGGTAAGGTTTTTGGCAGTTTTCCTTACCCTTGCAACGAATGTTGGTATTCTTTGAGATCTCTGCCAAATAAAATATTTTTATTTTATTTATATAAAAATTGTTTTATTTAAAGAATGTATAATCCCTTTCCTTCTTCTCTCTTTATTATAATTGATATTTATAAAAATAGTTTAATTATATATACAATATTTACTAGCTGTTTACCGGGCTTCGCCCGGGCGTCGTAGATATATACACAATTTAACCATTTCATCAATAAAAATATATATATTAATTCTATTTTTACATGTATATGTATATACTTCATATTTTTAATAAATTAAACAAATTTTAGATACTTTTAATAGCCGGGTAACAGTAGTGCCTCTTTTCACTTGTACTAGGCACATTACTGACACCGTATCGCCGCGCATGCGCAAAATAGCCTAGCCCGAATCGCAACACTGCGTCACTGTCGAGCGAGCTGTCGTATGGTGAGGTGCCACTCCCAACCCCTTGCGACGGAAACTTCTACTGCCGGAACGAGCGGAAAATTGTAAGGCCACTGCACAAGCACCGCAAGTAAGATCGTAGCAATACCGAGGTCCTCCCGGGAGTCGCGTTGTGCCGCGAAAGTATGTGATCGCTTAAATATCCCGAAAGGAATACCGCGGGAGGACTCGGCCGGAAAAGTGCGTAATCGCCCGTCTCGGGAGTTCGAGTGCGCGGCCGCCGACAGTCAACGCGTTTAATTGTCGTGTCGTCGAGCTAATTGTCGTTTCGGGAGTTAATTGTCATATCGTCGGGATGCGTAAGTGCCGTGTTGTGTAGACTTGAAGTATGGGGAACGGCGAAATACGCTTCGCGTGATCGAGCGGTCTTTGGGCGAGGTGTTCTCTGTACGGGCCGGACACCGTATCATCGCGGGGCCGTAGGGGATCCGCGTGATCGCGTCGTGGCGTGCGGGACACCGTCGCATTTTGTGTGTTGCGGACCTCGCGAGGCGTAAATCGCGGGGTCATTCCAGGGCTCGCGGAATCAAAGATCCGCGGTCACGGGACTCGCGGAACGAGAGATTCGCGGCCATTTCGGGACTGCGAGATCGCGCAGAGTGGTGAAAGCGAATGGTAGCGCGAATAGAGATCGCTTTGCGAGCCGTTCCTCTTCGACGTCGCTATCGTTTTGTGGGTTGTTTTCGTCGCGTTGTGGAATGTACGTCGAGTTATGTGTGCGTTGAGGGGTAAAAATGTTGCGTCGAGCAATAATTAATTGTAGTCGGTACCGCGCGATTCAGGGTGGGATTTGTCGTAGTCTAGAAGTGTCAGTACCGGGACACACGGGGTGGGATTCGTTGTAAATGGAAATTTAGAAGCAGGTCGCTTCGAGCGTACTTCGGTCCGAAAATTATCGCGTTCGCGGCGTGTGTTGCGCCGCCATTACGACCGAATTGCCCTATCTATGCTTTTTCTTATTAAATACTAATCTGTTATAATTGTGGTGTGTTCATTGCGCTACGCTCCCTCTCCTCCTATATCGGACTCAAGCCTGAGGTGATAAAGACTCCGGATTTCGTGTATCGTGGTGCGAGGAATCGCACCTGGCGCCCATATTCAGATTTGCAGGAAGTATTCAGTCGAGCTACCATCAGCGGTGAATAAATAGAGCCCTTTGGGAACATTGGTCCTTTGATATAAAAATGACGGCGCGCTCCTTCTCGGCCGGCGAGACCGAAAGGACATCGTCGTCGTCGTAATTCATACGTTATGACTGTTGATACATCTAAGAAACGGCAATGGAGTGTAAGGCAAAACTGGAGAATAATATAATGTAATTATTAATTATTGATATGTTACGGCGTGGGCGGGGGGGGGGGAGCTTCGTTCCCCTGACCTCCCCCCCATTGTGTGAGTAAACCTAGGAGTGTGAGGAGGCTCCCCCCGCCCCCTCCGTCCCCCCGCACCCCCCGTGCACTGGGCGGTGTAGGTTAGGTAGATGGGTGGGCAGGGGGGGCTTCGCCCCCCCGCGCCCTCCCATGGACACGCCTTCGGCGTGCCCGGGTAGGAAATGTATTTCACTTTAAGCGTGAGCGGGGGAGCTTCGCCCCCTCCTGCACCCCCCCATGCACGTGAACCTCGCTTTTTTGATCTATATTCTAATAAATACTGTTAAATTTGCACCTAGTAATTTTATTACATAAATATCTGTTTAGATGTATCAACAGTCATAACGTATGAATATTTAAGATGCGCTTGATCTAACTGTGCGCGATTGAACGATGCGCGATTGAACGGTGCGCGAATGTACGGTGCGCGATTGTACGGTGCGCGATTGAACGGTGCGCGAAAGAACGGTGCGCGATTGAACGGTGCGCGAAAGAACGTTGCGCGATTGAACGGTGCGCAAAAGAACTGTGTCCAATGCAACATACGTTTATTTATTTTAGTAAGTTAATAATATGTGTTGTGTCCAAAAGTAACGGTGTCTAATTGAACTGTGCGCCAATGAAATGTGTCCAAACGAACTGTGCGCAATTGAAACGTGTCTAATCGAACGGTGCGCGACGTTATGTGTCCAATAGCACTGTGTGCAATTGCAACGTGCGCAATTGTACTGTGCGCCAATGAACCTCTCCCAATAAACGTTTACGTTTGCCCATTGATCTTGTTTATAACCTATGTTTATAACAAAGGGGATTCTTCTATTTGCCTCTCGTGTTTTGTGTATATATATATTTATATATATAACCAGGGAATCAGGTAATTATGTATATAAAATAACATAGGCCGGTATTCATAGTCGAATCTTATATTTAAGACCGTCTTAAGTAAAATCTTAAGGTGTTATGAACCAACCACAGAGCCGTATTAGCATTTTAAGACATTACTTAAGACGGTCTTGAAATAAGAATCGACTATCATTAAACGAGAGTTCGGCTTCGACATCATCTTGCAGTTCCAGCACTTCCAGCAGTTCTTATACATTATTCAAAAAATCAAACAAAAGTGGATTGATTACGCAATATTTTCCAACAAACAATTCTTTACCTGCAGTATTGGCACGTTTAACTAGTCGAGATGGATTGTTCTTTCGAATAATATTGTTGCGCCCGAGCCGAGACACCCGGTGGAAGCCCGGAAGGCAGTCGCGAAGCGCTGCCTGACGTCGTGCCTGACGACGAGCTTGTCATCGCGTTTGTTTGTGAACAGTCGACATTCAGATTCTCCGCCGGGCCTTCGAGCCGATCAGACGTGTTCGCGAGCTATTGTATTTGATCACATTTGCCTATTGTCACGTTCTGTCAAAATTAAGTTTATTCGTCCGTTTTTGGGTCAAAACATTTAAGTAATTTACCCGGGATTTGGACCAGGTTTTGCGATTAATCCAGTCCGAAGAGAAAACGAATTTTATATGTTTTATAACGAGGATCAGATTTGTTTATTAAATCAAAATTTGGAAAATCTATCTTAAAATCCAAAGGGATTAATTTATATGGAGAAAGGGTGCGAATTTTATTATCTTGAATTTCAGTTTCTAATTTCTTTAATTTGAGAAATAATGGAAAAGGATCTTGATTAAATTGAATGGCTTGTTTAATCTGAAATTTAATCTTTTTAACTTGGGACCTTTTGCCCCCTTTTCTGGGCATGAATATAGATTAAAGGAAATCCTGTTGCCACTCTTCGGCAGCGACAGTTAAGGAGTGGAGAACTCCTGTTGCCACACTGATTTGCAGCGACAAGATTCAGGAAATTTCTGTTGCCACGCTGTTTGGCAGCGACAGTTAAGAATTATGGAATTAAAGGATTTTATAGAAAAATTGGTTTCAAGAATTAAAATTAAAATTACCTTTATTTGGGGAAGAATTTTCTTACTACAGTTATTTAAGATCTGGTTTATCTGATATGATTTAAATTATTATTAAGATCTGTCTTAAGATTTGCTGAAGTCAGAATTTAATTAGCTCAAGTAAAGACTGTCGCAAGAAAATGATTGACTGATTGACAACAAACTACTGACTCCCAACAACTGACTCTGACTAAACTAAACTGTAAGACAATTTTTCGCGCTTATTTATACTCAAGTGGCAAGAACCCCCCGCGCGAGCTTCTCACCACTTCTTTGTCTTAAAGGAGGAGGAAGGTCTTATCACTAGGTGTAATTCTATGCCCTGCGAACCGCGGCCTGAGAATCGTCTCCCCATCAGAAATCGGATAATTAATCAATATTTCAATCAATACATTCCTGGCTATTTAAAGATTGAATTGAATTTTGCTCGCACGTAACACTATTAAACGAGTTCTTATTCCCGGAAACGGGATTGCGCGCCGCGTTCGCGAGTGTGTGTGTGAGTGTGTGTGCAGCGAACGCGCGGACGAGCGCAACATTTTGGGGGCTCGTCCTCAGTAATTCAGGGCGAGATGACTTCCTCGGCCCCTTCCTCGAGAAAAAGGCTCCGGGTGGAGACTCCCCAACCGGAAGGGACAGCGATGTCACAGCGACGCTCCAGACCGTAATCCAGGAGGTCCAACTCCTGCGTGAGGAGCAGGCCCGGAGAGAGAAGGAGTATGCGGCGACGTTTCGCCAGCAGGAGGAGGAGCTCCGCCGACTCCGAGGGACAACAGAGCTAAGTCCTTCTATTTATAGAGCGTCCGGAGACTCGGGGACGCGAGTCGCGAGCGGCGCGGGGGCGCGGGTCACACGTGGGAAGGACGCTGTTGCGAGCGGCGCGGAAACACAAGTCGTGCACGCCAGTGAAAGAGACGCAGTCTCTAACGGCGCGGAAACGCCGGAAACGCGAGTCGCGCACGCGAGTGAGAGAGTCGCGATCTCGAGCGGCGCGGAAGCGCAGGTCGCGCGCGCGAGTGAAAGAGTCGCGATCTCGAGCGGCGCGGAAGCGCGGGTCGCGCACGCGAGTGAGAGAGTCGCGATCTCGAGCGGCGCGGAAGCGCGGGTCGCGCGCGCGAGTGAGAGAGTCGCGATCTCGAGCGGCGCGGGAGCGCGAGTCGTACATGCGAGTGAAAGTGTTCCGGTCGCGAGTGCCGAGCTAGGTTATAAGTTAAAACCTGACACGTATGACAGGACGGTCTCGTTACATGAGTATTTTTCACAGTTAAATTTAATCGCGCGGGCAAATAATTGGGATGACGCTACGAAAACAATCGCGTTGGCGTCGAGCCTGAGGGGGAAGGCGCGCTCAGTTTTAGAGACGGTGCAGGACGTCGAGCGGCTAGATTTCGCGGAACTAAAAGCGAAACTTGAGTTGCGTTTCGGAGAGGGACGTCAATCCCAAAACAGTTACGTTGCGTTTACGAATCGTAAACAAAAATTCGGGGAGGATTTGGCCGCACTTGGTTCTGAAATCGATAGACTCTCGCGCCTAGCGTACCCCGAGTGTCCATACGAGTTGCGTGACAAAATCGCTTGCGCGCAATTTATCACGGCTGGTTCGGACAATTTTATCAGGCGAGCGCTTCAGAAGGAGGGAATAACCTCCCTGAATTTGGCCGTCGAAAGGGCCAAAGCGCTGAAAATTATCCTGGGGGATAATTCTGAGAGGAACAGGGAAAATTTTAATAAAAATTTTGACGCCGGCCGGGGGAGTGTTGGACGTGTAGAAAAGCTGGGCATTTCCGATCGGAATGCCCCAATGAGGGAGACGCGATTTAGTTGGGCTAGGCGGGGTGGGCTCAACTTTGAATAAAAAGAAAGATGTGTTTGATTTTATTAACTTCAAAGAGTTATCTTGTTCCTTGTTTCTGTGCGTTGTCTGCTTGTTCTTGTTAGTGGAAGTCGACGCACGCGTAGACGACTTCGAAAGGAATCTCGTTGTGCGGCAGAACATCGCCAGGACTTCCAGTCCGAAAAGGATCGCCTGCCCACAGTTTTTGACCCGTGGTTTTCCTGTGGGCCATAGGGCGAATGCCGGGCGGGGACTTGGGGAGCCCTGCGGGGCGCAGGATCCACGGGAAGTCCCCCCCCCCCTTGTACGAAGACTTCGCGGGAGAGCGACGAAGCGGTAGTCGTAGAAAAGGACGACGATTTCGGGACCGGAACTCGAGGACGAGACAGGACGGACGGCCCTCCTTGAAGATGACTTGGGAGAGTCTGGCCAGCTCTTCCCAGAAGGTCGATCGCAGGGAGAAGGACGTGGCGGATTGGTGCCCAAGAAGCTGTGTTCGTCTGGGCGCTGACTCCCAGTTGATTGTCGGGGCGACAATCTAGGAAAAGGGGGGCAGTGTTGCGCCCGAGCCGAGACACCCGGTGGAAGCCCGGAAGGCAGTCGCGAAGCGCTGCCTGACGTCGTGCTTGACGACGAGCTTGTCATCGCGTTTGTTTGTAAACAGTCGACATTCAGATTCTCCGTCGGGCCTTCGAGCCGATCAGACGTGTTCGCGAGCCATTGTATTTGATCACATTTGCCTATTAAACGAGTTTTCTTTCAATCGAGAGTTCTTATTCCTGGAAACGGGATTGCGCGCCGCGTTCGCGAGTGTGTGCGTGAGTGTGTGTGCAGCGAACGCGCGGACGAGCGCAACAATATGTACATCTTTAGATATAAGACTAGGATTAACAGCTAGAGGATTTTCCGATATTCCTAAATCGGTAAGCGGTGTTTCGAACATTGTTAAAAATTATGGTAATAAAGTTAGAGAACAACTTAAAATAGAAATTAAGAAATTAAAATTAGATGGTCAAAAATTTAGTTTGACTTTCGATGAATGGACATCGGTTAAAAATAGAAGATATTTAAACTTGAATGTGCATGCAACAGATAAAATCTTTTGGAATCTTGGTTTATGTCGTGTTAATGAGACGATGCCAGCTGAAAAGTGTGTAGATATTTTCGATTCTAAATTGAAAATTTATAATATATTTTTGGATTATGATATCGTTGCTATTACAACGGATGGCGCATCCGTAATGAAGAAAGTGGGAAAAATAATTAATGCTGATCAACAACTTTGCTTGGCACATGGTATTCAACTAGCTATATTAGAAGTATTATATAATAGACAAGTAAAACAAAGATGTCAAAGATATGTCGACGAAAATGATGAAATAGAGAAAGAGAGTGAACGTGAAGGTGAAATGTCAGACTTAAAAGATATTGATGAAAATGATGTTGATTCTGAAAACGATGAAGATTTAGGTTTGCAAATTCATAATGAAGAAGAAAAAATAAATGATGAGATACATTTAAATGAGATTACAGGGCCGTTAATTGAGAAAATTAGGAAAGTAGTAAGAATATTCCGTCGTTCTCCGACTAAAAATGATGATTTTCTACAAAATCATGTCAAAGCTGAACTGGGCAAAGAATTAAAGCTAATTTTAGATTGTAAAATTAGGTGGAATAGTCTTCTGCTCATGTTAGTACGGTTTTATCAATTAAAAAGCTGCGTACAAAAAGCTTTAATTGATGTTAAAATTGAAATCTCTTTTACAAAAAAAGAATTACGACACAGTTTCTTCTATTATAGCTGCTTTGGCCCCTGTCAAGCTTGCTGTCGAAGCATTGTGTTCTCGAGAAACTGATTTGTATCAAGCAGATATCACGTTGGAGTTTATGCTTGATGAGTTATCCAAGCAAGAAAGTTTTCTTAGCAAAGAACTTAAAACAACTTTATTAAATCGGACATCAGAACGACGTTATAAGGCGCGCGGCGTCTCGAGGCGGCATACAGCGTCTCTCTTTAACGGTCGAGACGGCATACAGCGTCTCTCTCTCTCTCTCTCTCTCTCTCTCTCTCTCTCTCTCTTTTGGGCACTTTGCGAAAGGCTGTAGATTCACATCACTCTGTGATCACTGTGCTGGGGCGCACGAAACGAAGGATTGTGCGAAGAGGAATGCAGCGCCGGTGTGTGGTAACTGCAAGAAGTGGATGACTCATGAAGATCCATCGCACTCGGCTCTGGACAGCAAGTGCTGTCCCATTCTACGCAAGCGGTTAGCGGATAGAATTAATTGTATTAATTATGGCTAACTCAATGGATTGCTTGCGTATTTGTCATGTAAATTGTCAGTCGTTATTCGCCCACCTTGATGAATTTAGATCTTTTTTTGAAGGTTCGGGTTTTCATGTCATCTGTATGTCCGAGACCTGGTTAAAACCATCCATTCCTGACCATATGGTATCTCTACGTGGATACCATATCGTGAGGCAGGATCGTGTGGGCAAGGTGGGTGGTGGCGTCGCCTTCTATCTATGTGACCAATTAAGGGCTAAGACGCTGGGGCGCTCGGAGGATGTATACTGTCGTAGGCCGGAATACTTGGTGGCTGAAATCTCGACGGACTGGAGTTCCAAGTTTCTCCTAATGGTCGTGTATCGGCCTCCACATTGCGGTTATCTATCAGAGGCTTTCAATATCGTTGCTGATTTATCTGCTCTTTATAATCACACGATCATTCTTGGGGACTTCAATGCTGACCTGAATTCTCGGTCACACGATTCTGAATTTATTAAGTCTTTTGTCGACACTATGCATTTTTCCTTGGTGCCATACGGACCCACATATCACACGCATGTCTTCTACGTGGCTGGACTTATGCATGATAGATGATACGGATAAACTAATCTCTTACGGTCAACAGGATGTTAACTTCCTTTCGGCACATGACATGGTATATATTGAATATGATCTAAAAATTAGGCGTTTCCAGGAGCGGGGTGTCGAAGTTAGGGACTTCCGTTTTTTCGACTCTGAGCGCTTTCTTGAGGAGCTTAGTTCCTGTGATTGGAGTGCCTTATTTGGTGTGAATGATGTCAACGGGAAAGTCGGGATTCTGAATAAATATCTTGTTGAATGTTTCAACAGGCATGCGTCAATACGGAAGATTAGTCCTAAGCACCTACCGGCACCCTGGCTTTCGAGTGACATTAGGGACCAAATGAAGGAGAGGGACAGGGTGAGAAGAAGGTGGAGAAGGAACAGAACGGATGCGAACTATGATGAGTTTAGAGTCCTGAGGAATCGGACGCAGAGTCTGATACGCGAGGCTAAGAGCAGGTATTACCTGACTGCTTTTGATGATTTTACGGATTCGAGCTCAATATAAAAAAGGCTTAAACATCTAGGCCTGGTCAAAGTGAAAACTACTGACAGACAACTGCTCTTCTCTATTGAAGAGTTAAATGAATATTTCTCAGGCTCTTCACTGGTCATAAACAGAGATGATGATGTTGGGAACGGCTACTACCTTGGAGAGGAAGAGTACAGTGATATGAAATTTTATTGGAAGCATATTGAACCTCACCATGTGCTTAAGGCTCTCAAGGACAATAAATCGGAGGCAGTTGGTGATGATGGTCTATCGCCGAAACTTATTAAGATTGGGTTACCATGCATTCTCTCAGTGATAGTGCACATTTTCAACTATTGTCTGGAAGAGGGAGTGTATCCCGATTTGTGGAAGATGGCGGTGGTGAGCCCTATCCCAAAGGTAAAGTGTCCTGCAGAACTGCGGGATTATAGACCGATTTCAATTCTGTGTGCTATTTCCAAAATTATGGAGAGAATAGTAGCTGACCAGATCAAGGAGTATCTTGAATCATCTGACACCCTCGATCAGTACCAATCGGCATATAGAAAAGGTCACTCAACGCAAACAGCTTTAATAAGATTCCTGGATGATGTGAGACAGGCAGCGGATTCTAGAATGGTCACCATAGCCGTATTTTTCGATTTTACCAAGGCCTTTGACAATGTTTGTCATAGGATTTTGATAGACAAACTTAGAAATGCGGGCTTTTCCTGCTCTGCTCTTCGTTGGATTTGTGCATACTTGGATGACAGGAAACAGGCGGTCCGCGATCCGGTCTCGCGTGACAAATCATCTGCGAAAACAATATTTGCCGGTGTTCCTCAAGGGTCGGTACTGGGGCCTCTCTTATTCATCCTTTATTTGCTGGATTTTAAATCGGCCTTGAGTTTTTGTTCCTATAATTTTTATGCAGATGATCTACTTATATACTTGCATGTGGAACCTAGGCACTTGAGAACAGCTATTCATCAGATTAATCAGGACATTTCGAGGATTGTAGAATGGGCTACCAGGAATAAATTGGCTCTGAATCCTAAAAAGACCACAGCAATGATTATGGGAACAGCGAGATACGTTAATATGGCCTACAGTGGCGAACTGCCAAACATTCTGGTCAGCAACACTGTGATACCGTACAGTAACTCTGTGGTCTGCCTTGGTCTTACAATTGCCAGCACGCTCTCGTGGGAGAAACAGGTGTCCAGGACGATCTCAAGAGTAAATGCCTCATTGCACCAAATTAAACTGTGCAAGCACCTACTGCCGTTTCCACTGCGAGTGCGGTTAGTCTCTGCTTTAATAGTGCCTTTCTGTGATTATTGCTGCTCTGTTTTCACGGATATCTCGGGTGAGCAAAATTTAAGGCTTCAACGGGCTTTCAATGCCTGCGTCCGCTTTATATATCAGGCGAGATGGGATGAGCATATCACCCCATATTTCAACAAGCTTGGGTGGCTAAAGTTAAGTTCGCGACGAGATTATTTTATTGGCAATCTGACTTTTACCCTTCTGTGCTCTAAGGTCCCTAGCGTCTTATACAGCAGATTTGAATTTAGAAGTGACAGGACTCAGCGAGATACCAGGGCGCAAAACGACACCTTGACTTTGCCTCTGTGCCGAACTGAATTCTATAAAAGGTCATTTAGGTATCATTCGGCCAAACTTTGGAATAGTCTTCCGTGTAATATACGTAATTCTGAGTTGCTGAATGCTTTTAAGAGATTGCTATACGACTATTTGCTGAGAGCGAAATCATGAGTCCATACATACACATACACTCACACATGCGCGTACACAGGCACTGACACACGTATACTGGCTTACACATGTATACTGCATAATACATAGGGGCGTTGATTTTTTGTTTTTTAAATTACTTTGTGTTATTTTTATAGTTATATTTTTATTGTTTGTATCTTAATTTTTGCGCTTAAGAGGATCCTATCCTGGAGCGCGTAATAAATAGCGATACTATCTCTCTCTCTCTCTCTCTCTCTCTCTCTCTCTCTCTCTCTCTCTCTCTCTCTCTCTCTCTCTCCCCCTCTCTCTCCCCCTCTCTCTCCCTCTCTCCTCTCTCCCTCTCTCCCTCTCTCTCTCCCTCTCTCCCTCTCCCTCTCTCCCTCTCCCTCTCTCCCTCTCTCTCTCTCTCTCTCTCTCTCTCTCTCTCTCTCTCTCTCTCTCTCTCTCTGCGGCAGAAGCAGACGTGTGAAACATCGCTCCGTAAAAGTGTCAAGTTTTGAGTGGTTTAGAAGTGAGGGAGAGTGTTAAAAAGTTGTGGCTAGAATATCTGCGTAGACCGGGGTTAGCCAACAAAACGCTGACGTGTGAAAGTGACGTGTGAAGGTGACGAGTCAATTAGCCGTCTCTGTCGATATTAGCAGAATGAACGAGGAATATGCCGAGTATCGATGCTCGGCATGTAAGAAGGCTATAAAAACTGAAGTGATTGCATGCAAGTCCTGTGTTAAGCTCTTCTTTCACCCAGGATGTGTATCTAAGCACAAATTTTATGATAAAAACCGCGAATTGGTGCTGTGTCCTGGCCCATTTGAGAAGTTCGTTAGTAGTGATGGTGATAAAATAGCTGATATAAGTGAAGCAGTAGCATCGGCAGGAAGAGCAGCGGTACCTGCAAAAATCAATCCCGCTCCCTCTCCCCCTGTGTACCCGACGACAAGCAGCGGGAATAGAGCCTCGAGTGGAGCGGGGGATATTGATAGGAAAATAGATTGGCTTGTAAAAACAGTGAAGAATATAAAAGATGAGACAGCATGTAAAAAGGAGATCAAGATAATGATAAAAGAAATAGTTCATGAGGAGATGGGAGGTATTAAACAGGAAATAGAAGAATTGAGAAAAATGTTGATGCAAGGGGCATGTGGACCAACAGGTGGAGCGGCAAGGAAATATAGCGATGTGCTCTCGATGAGGAAGGAGGAGAATATCTTGATTATAAAGCCAAAGGTACAACAAGAGAGTGAAATAACGAAGCAAATAATTAAAGATAAAATTTATATAACTAAGATGGAAATAGGAATTACGAAATTGAGAAAAGGAGGCAAAGGGACAGTGATCTTAGGATGCGAGACGGAAGAAGAGGAGGAAAAGCTTAAGGCGACAGTACAAACGGCAATGGGTGAGGAGGTCAAGGTCACGGAGCCACAGAAGAGGAAACCTAATTAATGTTGGTGGAGAAGAAATGAAAATGGAGGATGATGAATTGATAGATACAATCAAGAAGCAGAATAGAATTGGCGAGGAAGTCTGTGTGCACTTAGTGAAGAAAATATTAAGAGGAAAAAATAAGAATACTGAGCAAAGATCCGTAATAATTGAAGTGGATGAAAGCACTCATAAATCACTAATAAACAAAGGAAAATTAAATTTAGGATGGCGTCGTAGCCTCGTACGACAGGTAGACATCGGCGGCGAACTGAGTGTCTAGCCGGGATATGCTGAGACATAGACACGAGAACTGCATTTCGTACAGAGGTTAAGTGTCCTATATTTAATTATATTAGTGTTAGAAGATGTTTTAAATGCTGGGGCTATTATCATATTGCTAAGAATTGCACGAGACAGGAAACATGTTATAAATGTGCAGGAAATCATAAGGCGAATGAATGTACGACGGCAAAGAAGAGGTGTGTGAACTTTACCTATAAGAATCAGACTTACAATTTGAAGATAAATGTCGAACACGAGGCGCTGGATTCGGAATGTCCGACATTTAAGAAAGTATTGGAGGAAGAGAAAAAAAGAGCAGGCTGGGAAGATAAAAAATAGCAACAACAGGAAGAATCGGAGTTACTCTGGTATAAATGCACAAAGCTTTTTGGCGCATAAGGATGAATATCAACATCAGGTTATGAAGAGGGTGAATCCTGCGATTCTAGCGTTATCCGAGACTAGATTGACTGTAGAAATTGAGGATAGTGAGGTCAATGTACCGGGGTATGGTTTAGTTAGATGTGATGCTGAAAATAGAAATACAGGGGGAGTACTGTTATATGTTAGGGATGATATTAAATTTAGGATAGTAGAAAAGAAAAAGATTGTGTCAAACTGTTGGTGCGTGGTGGTGGAATTGAGAGATAATTTGTATAAAGGTATGATAGTAGTAGTGTATCATTCGCCGAGTGCGTCAGATGGCGATTTTGTGAGATTCTTGGAAGATACGATAGAAAATAAAGTATGACTGTATAGTGATAGGGGACTTTAATATAGATATAATGGTAGATTCATTTTACACAAAGAAATTATTAACGGTAATGCAAAGCCTAGGGATGAGGCAGTATGTTGATTGTCCAACGAGAGTTACAAAAGATAGTCGAACGATGATAGATTTAATTTTTTCGAATAAGGAAATAAAGGTACAAGTGAATGAGAAACCTAAAATAACGGACCATGCATGGCTAAAAGTAGAATTTAATATGAATAAAAAGAGGAATAAATATAAAGAATTTAGAGGCAGAGACTATAGTAAATTTAATGTAGATGAATTTCTTAGAATAATGGAAGAAAGAACTGAGCAAGGTCAAGGACTAGATATAAGTATAAGGGCGGAGAGATTTGTTCATAGTATAGTAAGTGTATTGGATACTGTGGCGCCTAAGAAAAAGTTTAAGATTCCGAAAGTATGGGAAGGGAAAAAGTGGTACTCACAATCAGATGAAATTAGAATAGCAGTAGATAGAAGGGATGAGGCTCACAGTAGAGCAATAAGAACAGGTAAGGAACAGGACTGGGAACATTTCAAGAGTGAAAGAAATGCAGTAGTAAAACTTATCAGGGCAAAAAAGAAGGAATATTACGAGAATATGATAGATAATAATAGGAGTGATCCTACAAAGATGTGGAAAACTTTGAAAGAATTAATTAAGGGGGAGCAAAGGGGTTCAGAAGACATTGATAATGTAGATTTTGAAATATTAGAAGGCATGGAAGAGTGCAATATAGCGGATAAATTTAATACATATTATGTAAAAAGTATTAGTAACATTGTGCAATCTATTAGTAATAAGGAGATAAAAGGCACAGGTAGGAGATCTATTTACGTAATTGAGAATAAGGGAATTATGGAAAATTTTGAGCCAATTACTGCAAGTGACCTGGAACAAATTGTTAGGGAACTACCACGAAAGAACGGAACAGAGGAAGGGATAAATAGTAATATACTGAAAATGGTGCTACTAATAAAAGATGAGTAGGGATTTGTAGGGGTAATTAATGATTCGCTTAGGACAGGTAAATTTCCAGAAGGATGGAAAACATCCACGATAATACCGATACCAAAGGTAAACAAACCAAAAAAGGCGAGCGAGTATAGACCGATTAATATGTTACCGATATATGAAAAAGTGTTAGAGTTAGTTGTTAAAAAACAGTTGGATAAATTTATAGAAGATAATGAAATACTAACCGAATACCAATCGGGTTTTAGGAAACAGCAGTCGTGTGAGACAGCAATTCAAAGTTTGATCGAGGAATGGAAATTGATAATCTCAGGAGAGCGTTTGAGACAATTGATAGAGTAAGATTAGTGGAAAAATTATATCAGTATGGAATAAGAGGAGTGGTATTGGAATGGATAATATCGTATTTAAGTAATAGAAAGCAGCAGGTTAGATTCAATAATTCAATAATTGAGACAATATACGGCGTGCCTCAGGGATCCGTATTAGGACCTCTATTGTTTATTTTGTATATAAATGATATAGTTAAAGTCTGTCCGGAGGGAAGTATATTTAGATTATTTGCAGATGACACGACCGCAAGTGTAACAGGAGAAAGTTGTGAGGAATTAGAAATAAAACTAAATATGGTGCTCGGTATACTCGAAGAATGGATGAATGTGAATATGTTAAAAATGAATGCAGATAAGACCAAATATATGATAGTTAGAAGTATAAGGAAAGAAATAAAAACAGACATAATTGTAAAAAGTTTGGATGGAACTGTAATAGAGCGTGTCGAGATAGCGAAACATCTGGGTGTAATGATTGATAGTAAACTCCGCTGGGAGGATCATTGTGATTATATGTAAAAAAAATAGGGAAAAAAGTGAGTTTTCTGAATAGAATAGGAAATGATATATCGGTGTACACTAGATGTACTGTGTATAAGTCTATCATAGCACCTCATTTTGAATATTGCGCAACGTTATTAATAGGCATGGGTGAAACGCAACTGAATCGACTGCAAGTGGCACAAAACCGTGCAATGAGAGTCATACTATAATGCTCGCGATATACAAAGGTTGAATTGATGCTGCAAACACTTAAGTTTATGAATGTAAGACAGAGGCTAATGTACAATGTATGCACTTTTATTTTTAAGATAGTAAGAGGCATAATGCCAAAACATTTAAGTAATAGGATAGAAATAGTAGGAGATGTGAGTGGACGGCAAACGAGGCAGGCTGAGAATATTAGAATTCAATATCGCAGGACGAGAAGCGCACAGAAAAGTCTATTTTATGAGGGTTTGAATATGTATAACGCCCTACCGATAGAAATTAAGCAATGCGAAAGAATTGAACCATTTAAACGTAGGTAGGTTAAGAGAATTTATTGTACCTCATGTAGAGGAATTAAGTTAAGGATATTTTATGTAAAAAATAGCCGAGAAGGCTAATAAAGCTCAATCAATCAATCAATCTCCCTCTCTCCCTCTCACCCTCTCTCCCTCTCCCTCTCTCCCTCTCCCTCTCTCCCTCTCTCCCTCTCCCTCTTCCTCTCCCTCTCTCTCTCTCTCTCTCTCTCTCTCTCTCTCTCTCACACACACACACACACACACACACACGCTCGAGACGGCACACAGCGTCTCTCTCATAAACAAAGGAAAGTATTGCATGCTCGAATTAAGATTCGTGCACAGCCACTTGCGAAAACGTGAGACTAGATATTGGGTAAGTGAATCGCAAATAATCCTATCCTTGACCTTGCGACCGCTTGCTAAAAGGTCGCGCCCCACGATTCCCGTATCCCCGATGAGGATCCCGAACAGGTACCAGGCGAACGGGGCCCAGCACGAGACGCCAGACGCAGTGATCAACCGGCCAGCCGAGGAAGCCTGCGGTGATTCTCCGGCACGGGCGCCTGATCCTGAGCCCGAACATCAAAAAGAGTTCGAGAGCCCGGATCAGGGCTCAACCTCGGGCGAGGAGGCATAAACCCCCCCCCCCCCCCCGAGACAAACAAAGCGCTCCGAGGACGGAGGGTGACGAACGATTTCCCGTCCGGCGCAATTAGGTTAAGACATATTGTAATCCCCATAGATTAAGTTTTGGCCATAAAGGCACTAGTATTATTACCACGCAGCGAGCGTGCATTATCGTTTAGAGGAAGAACCGATTCAGTTTTTGTTTTTGTTTAAATAAAGGCTCAAGAATGAATTAATTTTGTTAGTGGTTAGACGCGCGAATCGGTCGAGGAGAAGCGCGAGAAAAAAAGGCTTGAGCCACACGTAATCTTCGTCGCGATCGCGCGGATGTAATCGCGGACACCTGGTACATCGAATAAACAGGTCCGCATCGAAATCCAATGACGCGTACGCAAACGGCTAAACGGAAAGCCCGCCATAGGTAGAATCGCGATAGATTCGTTGCCCAACACCTAGGACACGTTCCCCGTAGGTCGGCGTCAAAGTCCGGCAACGCGCTGAAAAGATAGCGAAGGAGACGTGCGCTACGAGAACATTCGACTTAGAGCGGGATCGCGGAACGTAGTAGAAGCGATACGCAGGTCGGCGTCGAAGTCCGTCGACGCAGTAGGGAAATAGCGACAGGGACGTTTCATTTGAGAACTTTCGACGGAAAACGAGAGCGCGGAACGTGGTAAGAGCAACACACGAGTCGGCGTCGAAGTCCGTCGACGCAGTAGGAAAATAGCGACAGGGACGTTTCCTTCGAGAACTTTCGATGGAAAACGAGAGCGCGGAACGTGGTAGAAGTAATCTGCGAGTCGGCGTCAAAGTCCGTCGACGCAGTAGGGAAATAGCGACGGAAACAAGTTCTTCGAGAATTTTCGACGGAGATCGAGAATGTGGGACGTGGTAGAAGCAATACGCGAGTCGGCGCCAAAGTCCGTCGACGCAGTAGGGAAATAGCGACGGGGACGTGTTCTCCGAGAACAAATGGAACTTTCGAGATGCACGGGACTTAGTAAAAGCGAATCTCGGGTCGACGTCGTGCTCCGTGCACGGGCGAGCGAAATGGCGATAGGGACATCTTCCCCGGGAACGCGGTACCAGGAATGATGTACTAGGTCGATAGAACCACGGCGATGAGGTCGGCGTCAACGGCCGACTCCCTCGATGTCACCCGGACATCATCTCCGGGGAATTCACCCGGAATCACGATCGGAGGTTTCCCCGAAGGGTTGCGCATTGGTCGGCGTCGACGTGGAGCCAAAACGGCGAAACGTCGAAACCCGGTGCAGCGGCATCGAGAGCGGCGCCCTTCGAGAATGTACGGACGGTGGAAACTTCCACCGGAACCTTCCAGAACGTTGGCACCAGGGGATCGCATGTGATCGCCTACGCCGTACGCGAACGTTCTCGAAGGAGACAGCGCGGAGTGGGGGTATCGCGCAAAAGTGGGGAGCCCGAGAGAGCGACACAGCTCTAGGCAGTCTATCGGGGATCGTCGAAGCGGCAACACGCTGCGTGCGCGAGTAGAGATTTCGGGACTTAGAATATTCTCGAAAGTCCATCGGGACTTAGAATATTCTCGACACGCGAACATTCTCGAAGTGCCGCCGTCATCCATAACAACCGGTAACGCCCGCGAAACGCGTTAAGTGCTCACTCATTACACGAAGTGAGAGGTACATAGCTACCAATTAACATCTTTAATTAATCAACGTTTTCGAACCGTCGATACTTAGAAAATTTTCGGGCATCGCGAGCTGTCAATCTTCACGATACTAAAGAGAGGATTACGGGCGGCCGTTCGTGGCGATTGATTATTGTGAACAACATCTGTGGATAATTAAATGAATAAATTGTTTCATTTGTTATAAATATTTATCAACAATTATTTCAAAATACTTACCCTATACTTACTTCATACATCGTCGTTGATCCATCGGAGTCCATCCTGGTCTGCGGCGAAGCTGGTATCCTGGTGCGGCAGTGGTGCTCATCCATCGTTGACGGGAACCTGAAAAGAAGATAGATTAGTTGCTTGAATAATTCGATTGATACTTACCTTATCCTTCTCGGTGGGTTGAAGGTCAAACCGAGTGGCGACCGTGAAAAGGCAGACATATTGCGCATCCCTGACCTATAACTGACCGCGTCCGGTTACAACCTCAGGTAATCCTATTATTCTTCGCATACAAAATGGCAGAGTACAAGCAGTTAAAAGCAAAGCGTGCTACTATAAAAGGAAAAGTCGCTCGTGTACTGACATATTTCGAGTCACGGGAAGAAAAGTCAGCAGCAGAGACGCAAATCAGACTAGCAAAGCTCGAGGACTGTTGGACAGCTTTCGAAGAAATACAAACGGAAATCGAGAAGATGTCAACAGACGACGATGAAACATTCGCACAGCAGCTGTTAAACGGCGAAGCGGAAAGAAAAGTGTTCGAGGTGAGCTATTATAAAGCAGCAGGGAGAGCTCAGGCAATTATCGATCGAGATCGGATGCAAAACCGGCAGGTGTTATAGGTGTGGTTTTGAATAAACACTTAATATTGTTATCAGACTTTTATTAAAGTATCCGTAGTCTATAATATTATAATGCGACTCTAGTAGGACCACACGACTCGACTATCCGAGTGTTCCCGAAACTCTGTCTGCGCCGCCTGGGGGTTACCACTGTTCCTACACCATCTTTAAACTATGCACAACTATGACATCTCCCCCTTTTTACTTTTTTTTTAAGTCACCAGATTTTTATTGACTACGCACACATAATCGTTTAAGTACGCCGGCTTTTTTACAACTTTGTCTGATCTCGTTGACACGTACGGTGTACTTAGAACTGGTAGCTTAACGCTCTCTTGAACAACCGTTTGATCCCTTAGAGGCTCAACAATGGACTGACTTGACAGCGGTGTCTCTTCCAAATCGTACTTATGTTCGTTAAATGTTATTCCTGTTGATAGATCTTTCCTATTACGTTTAATCAACTGACCCTGCTCTGTTTTTATTTGGTATGTTCTTGGATTTGAATCCAGTCCCATTACAATTCCACTTTTATATGGTACTAGTTTGTTTTCACTGTGAATCTTGACTGTATCCCCTATCTTAAACTCTGGAAGTAATTTCGCACCTCTATCATAATACCTCCTTTGCTGAGCCTGACGCTTTCTTAATATATCCGCAAACTGCTCTGACTCTACTCTGTTCTTATAGTTACAGCTCGGTATCGAATTTCTTGTTTTCCTCCCATACATAAGTTCTGCTGGAGTAAAACAACTCTCATCGATTGGCATATTCCTATACTGTAATAACGCCATCTCCTTATCTTTCCCTTCCTGAATGGTCTTTTTCAAAATTCTTTTTAACGTTTGTATGTCTTTCTGCGAGACCATTTGATTGATGATGTTTAGAAGTAGTGATTACATGTTTAATGCCCCACTCCTTTACAAAATCTACAAATCTACTACTTGTGTACTGAGGTCCCGAATCTGTGTACAATATTTTCGGTATTCC
Source organism: Temnothorax rugatulus (assembly GCA_035220575.1). Taxonomy (NCBI): domain Eukaryota; kingdom Metazoa; phylum Arthropoda; class Insecta; order Hymenoptera; family Formicidae; genus Temnothorax; species Temnothorax rugatulus. The sequence goes on along the minus strand of JASTWL010000470.1, from coordinate 94,120 downwards.
GAACCTAGCAAACATTTCTTTTAAGGACTTTATCGTCATTTCTGTAGTTAAATCCTCTAGATCATTTATCTCTACAAACTTACTGTACGTGTCTACTACTAGTATAAAATGCTTTCCTAACAAATAGAAGATATCTGTAGCTAGAACCTCCCACGGTTTTTCCGGAATTTCTTTCTTTAACATTGGTTATTTACTATTATCTCTCTGATAGCTTTTACATAAATCACAATTACTTACGAGATCTTCTATCTGTTTGGACATTCCTGGCCAAAATAACGACTTCCTGGCCATCGCTTTACATTTTTCTTTACCAAAGTGAGCATAATATAAACTCCTCACAAAAATTAAAGGAACACTTAAATTTTCTTAAAAACTAGGCAAAATTTGAGCAGCTGTATCTTCGTTAAAAATGAACGAAATTTAAGTTTTAAAAAAGGGTTTTAAAGCTTGAAATCTCTACTTTCAGAAGATCACTATTTTCTTTTAGTCTCTGTGAGTTTGGTAATTTTTACTGTCACGACTTTTTGCACTCCCGGACCGCTCCGGGACGTGTGCCGGATCAAAAGGACTTAGGAGAGCGGGATGGTAGGCCTCTCCAGTGATTTCCGCGCACCTCCGACACTCCACGAAATGTTCCGAATGTTGGGCGCCAGACGCGTACATTCGCGTCCACGAAATCGCGAAAACCTAAACGAGACGCAAAACGAAATGTGTGGAGGTGCGTGGAATCGGCTAGCTTGACCTAATCACGGGCGGGGTTAATGAAGGGCAGCGCGATATCCGGCGGGGTGACACGTGAATTTGTAACTCAGTCAGATAACAAAGAAAATAACATTTATTGAGCGCAGGTTGTCGAGAAAATAACAACGTTATCCATCCGGCTTCGATCAAACACAAAATAAAGCCAATAACCAATCAAGAATAGCCGGTGGTGGGATGTCTGGATTAATTCGACAGAAATAATCTTTAACGCGGTCAGTAAAGCTCATTGTAGGCGCACGGAAAGCGCAGTTCTCAAACTCTTAATAGTAATAATAATAATAATAACGCGGGATGCGAAAGTTAACGGGAAAGGTCGCGAACTGGTGATGCACCACGCTCGATGCGCGTGAACACCACGCCCGTACGAGAATTCTATCGCCAGGCTATCTTAATCTACGCGAGAATTTTCTAAATGGGCGCAACACGGAGGCGCCGAGATTGTGACAATACAATGAGTACTATTTCTAACGCAAATTTTGAGATTATCGCGAGCAGGGCGGGACGCCATAGGACGTAACGCAAGTAATACCAAACGCAAGGGGCTGGTGAACGAAAGCTTCTCAACGCGAGAGCCAATCTAACGCAATTACTCCATCGACACCGATGGGAGCTCGACGCAATTATCCACTCGTAATACCGGAATTCGAACACAGTCGATACGCTAAAACCGACGCTAGAACACAAGAATTTCCCGACGCGAAGAAACGGTAACGCAATTTACGACGTACCGGCCCGTATGCGGCCGTACACCAAGGTCGCGAGGACGACGCAATACACTCGCGATATCGAGCTCATTAACGCGCCTATCACGATCTCCAGGGGTTCGCCGTAACGCTTGTACCGCGGTTCCGCGGCCACGAGACCATCCCGAGGCCCTTCGCTCTCGTTATCGATCGCGAAATTACACTCGATCTCACATGCGTTATCCCGAGCGAGAGCGTGCACCGGAGGGCGGTGTCGTGGCTTTACATTGAGAGAATAACGGGCAACCTCACCGGCGATACGCCTCCTCCTGGTTCCTCGCCGTCACCTTCGACCAACGGTCCTCGATCCGACACGAAAATTCGATATCCCCGACTCGGGGCGGCTATCGCGTACTTAGGCAAACGGGCGATCTCGCCGACGGACGACCAGAGAGTCTCGCCGAATTCTCGCTCGATAACGAGATCGATGCGATCGCCCCTCTCGGGGCGCGCGGACCAATCGGAAGCGAGCTTGCAAGCTCGCGCGATATCCACGCAGGATCGTCGCAAGGGGATCCTTCGGGGGCGCGCAACGGTCCCTCGGCAGCGTGGCGGCTCCTCAAATTGTGTCCCTGGCGGCGGACGGAACTTGGCTTGTGCCGATTGGCCTCCGGTTTGACCCTGGGGCGGTGGCCAGCCACCCCGTAGGTCGATGTTGCTGGGAGATCCTTCGTTGTAGCCGGGTTTTTACCCAGGCGCCTGGGGCCCCGCTATCGGCGGCCCGTCCGTCGCTGCCTCCATGCCGCACGCCTGCCGCGTTGCTCTCGCCAGCCCGTGATCTCGGCTGCTTCCGTTTTTGCCACCCCTCCTCGGTCGTCAATCGTCCTTGGTTTCCCTCGCCGATTACTCCCTCGAAGAGTTGCCGTGGCGTGGGTGAGGTGCCGCGCGTATTACATTACATAAAAGAAAAGAAAGTAATCAGAATGCGGAAACGCGATGAAATACGACCCCTGGAGATCTCGTCGTTGCCTCCCTGGTCCGTCCGTGGGCGCAAAATTTCGCGCCTTGTGACGGCGGCGGGGCGCCGCGACGGTGCGGCGAGCCGCAACGTCACATTACATATAGAAAACTACTGGCTGGACAAAATGTGAAATTTTCTTCTCACTTTGTGGGCCTGTCACGTGCACAAAAAAATCCTGCGAAATTTTTTGACTTTCCAATGTGAAAGCTCGAAGTTTTCCCTACAAAATCTTTTTTTAAAAATGTTTCTACGATTTTTTATTACTGAGTTATCGCGGATTGAATAAGAAATTAGCATTTTGACTTTGATTGCTCATAACTCCGTTAAAAATCATCGTACCGCAATTCGCAAAATGGATTCTTAAAGCTAAAACTTTGCTCTATCAAGTGGTATAATCGCCAATTTTTTCACAAAGATTTTTGGATACATTACAAGTGAGTAAAAATATCGTAAAAATTTGCAATTTTTTACTTTCTTATTTAGATCCAAAAAATAATTGTGCAGAACAACAACAAAAATTTATTTTTTACGTTTTTTTGTACTTTTAAGTGCCCTATATTTAAGAAAAAATTGCCGAATAGCTATGAGATTTTCTTCATGGTGGCCACTATGGTTTTACGGGGCAAAACGTACAAAAAATTGTGAAATTGCTTAATTTCAGTGAAAATCAAGGAAAAAAAATTAAAAATAACGTTTGGCGGACGTTAAAAAACTGTTTTCAATTACGCTGACAATACATTAAAGATGAGTAAGTGTCAACATAAGCTAGAAAGACTTTTTTAAATAAGAAATTAATGTTATGTGTTTTCGAAATTTGAAAAAATACCGCCGGCATTAGCGTTATCCAAAGCGTACCACGAGGAGGTTGCCCGGTCGGATTTACGCTTCGTTATGCGCACGCGCGCGCGCGTGTGTGTATGTGTGTCATTCAGCTGAGACCCCGCGACTCGTCACTTTCGCAGTATTTTATGACTCCAAACTCATTTGTGACTGTGTGCGTGCGCGCGCGCGCGCGCGCGCGTGTGTGTATGTGTGTGTGCGTGCGTATGCGTGCGTGCGTATGCGTGCGTGCGTGCGTAGGTGGGTGAGTGGATGGATGGTCGTAGGTGGTAAAATAAATTTAATAATGTGTGTTCCCGCCTCTATTTAATATGACCTCTTGTAATCGGTTTCGCATATTGATACAACGCCGTATCGCTATTTGAGGGATTTGCTGCCAAATTTCCTGAAGGGCTCTGGCAAGCGAAGCCAAATCGGGAATATTACGATAACTTTCGCGCAATCTTCGCTCTAACATGTCCCAAATATGCTCGATTGGATTCAAATCGGGACTCATTGGCGGATGCAATAGAGTCTCGATTTGATGATCCCTCAGAAACTGCTGGGTATAAAAAGCCGTGTGCGGTCGTGCGTTGTCGTGTAATAGACGAAACCTCTGACCGATTCGATTTCTCATAGGTAGAACGTAAGGTTGCAGTATCTCATGGACATATCGTCTAGAAGTCAATCCTGGTGGAGGGATGGTTATTAGAGGTGTCCGTGAAAATCGAGATATTCCTGCCCACACCATTACAAAACCACCATGAAAAGCTCGAATTGGCCTGCTACAATCATTCAAATAGCGCTCCCCTCGACGCCGCCAAACACGGATTCGTCTGTCATTTCCAATAGGCAAAATCTAGACTCGTCCGTAAACAGTACAGAGTCCCATTGCCTTTGTCGTCTATTAATTAACGAATATGCATAATTTAATCGTAGGCGACGATGACGGCGGGTAAGGTACGGAACCTGCACTGGTCGACGAGCGTGAAATCCCGCTCTTCTTAAACGATTCCTTACTGTTGAAGTGGAAATTAGACGTTGTCGGCCTTGATTAATATGACCAGCATTTACACGTGCGGATGCAGAGCGGTCCTGTAAAGCATGTCGGACGATCGCTCGATCTTCACGACTGCTTGTAGCATGAGGACGGCCCTGACCTGGTCGTCTTCGGTATGTGCCAGTCTGTCGAAACCGGGAATAAATCCGATTAACAACTGACGGGCTCACTCCGAAACAATTGGCGACGTACCTTTGACTGTGATTCTCCTCAAGGAGAGTCACAATGCGGGCACAATCCACCTCAGATAAATGACGACGAGGCATCTCAAAAAAGCAACCAAAAAGGATGTACGGGATATGTAAAAAGATTTGCTCTTATGCTCCGACGGAGCAATCAGTTTATATCGAGGGATTGAAAGAGTCGTCCAAATTCTGATCGCAAATTTTCGTTGTCTGCAGTCGCTCTACGCGAGCAGTAAGATGCCCTTTGAATAGTGTAGGCGCAAGTGTTTTTGCGGGTAGTCAGGCGAGTGCACCGACGGAACGCGCAGATGTCGCTGCAGCGCCTCTGTGCGTTATCCCCACCACTATGCGTTATCCCCATCACTATGCGTTATCCCTGCCACTACTCGGGTTGTCGCGTTTCCGCTGCAGCGACATCTGCGCGTTCCGTCGGTGCACTCGCCTGACTACCCGCAAAAACACTTGCGCCAACACTATTCAAAGGGCATCTTACTGCTCGCGTAGAGCGACTGCAGACAACGAAAATTTGCGATCAGAATTTGGACGACTCTTTTCAATCCCTCGATATAAACTGATTGCTCCGTCGGAGCATAAGAGCAAATCTTTTTACATATCCCGTACATCCTTTTTGGTTGCTTTTTTGAGATGCCTCGTCGTCATTTATCTGAGGTGGATTGTGCCCGCATTGTGACTCTCCTTGAGGAGAATCACAGTCAAAGGTACGTCGCCAATTGTTTCGGAGTGAGCCCGTCAGTTGTTAATCGGATTTATTCCCGGTTTCGACAGACTGGCACATACCGAAGACGACCAGGTCAGGGCCGTCCTCATGCTACAAGCAGTCGTGAAGATCGAGCGATCGTCCGACATGCTTTACAGGACCGCTCTGCATCCGCACGTGTAAATGCTGGTCATATTAATCAAGGCCGACAACGTCTAATTTCCACTTCAACAGTAAGGAATCGTTTAAGAAGAGCGGGATTTCACGCTCGTCGACCAGTGCAGGTTCCGTACCTTACCCGCCGTCATCGTCGCCTACGATTAAATTATGCATATTCGTTAATTAATAGACGACAAAGGCAATGGGACTCTGTACTGTTTACGGACGAGTCTAGATTTTGCCTATTTGGAAATGACAGACGAATCCGTGTTTGGCGGCGTCGAGGGGAGCGCTATTTGAATGATTGTAGCAGGCCAATTCGAGCTTTTCATGGTGGTTCTGTAATGGTGTGGGCAGGAATATCTCGATTTTCACGGACACCTCTAATAACCATCCCTCCACCAGGATTGACTTCTAGACGATATGTCCATGAGATACTGCAACCTTACGTTCTACCTATGAGAAATCGAATCGGTCAGAGGTTTCGTCTATTACACGACAACGCACGACCGCACACGGCTTTTTATACCCAGCAGTTTCTGAGGGATCATCAAATCGAGACTCTATTGCATCCGCCAATGAGTCCCGATTTGAATCCAATCGAGCATATTTGGGACATGTTAGAGCGAAGATTGCGCGAAAGTTATCGTAATATTCCCGATTTGGCTTCGCTTGCCAGAGCCCTTCAGGAAATTTGGCAGCAAATCCCTCAAATAGCGATACGGCGTTGTATCAATATGCGAAACCGATTACAAGAGGTCATATTAAATAGAGGCGGGAACACACATTATTAAATTTATTTTACCACCTACGACCATCCATCCACTCACCCACCTACGCACGCACGCACGCATACGCACGCACGCATACGCACGCACACACACATACACACACGCGCGCGCGCGCGCGCGCACGCACACAGTCACAAATGAGTTTGGAGTCATAAAATACTGCGAAAGTGACGAGTCGCGGGGTCTCAGCTGAATGACACACATACACACACGCGCGCGCGCGTGCGCATAACGAAGCGTAAATCCGACCGGGCAACCTCCTCGTGGTACGCTTTGGATAACGCTAATGCCGGCGGTATTTTTTCAAATTTCGAAAACACATAACATTAATTTCTTATTTAAAAAAGTCTTTCTAGCTTATGTTGACACTTACTCATCTTTAATGTATTGTCAGCGTAATTGAAAACAGTTTTTTAACGTCCGCCAAACGTTATTTTTAATTTTTTTTCCTTGATTTTCACTGAAATTAAGCAATTTCACAATTTTTTGTATGTTTTGCCCCGTAAAACCATAGTGGCCACCATGAAGAAAATCTCATAGCTATTCGGCAATTTTTTCTTAAATATAGGGCACTTAAAAGTACAAAAAAACGTAAAGAATAAATTTTTGTTGTTGTTCTGCACAATTGTTTTTTGGATCTAAATAAGAAAGTAAAAAATTGCAAATTTTTACGATATTTTTACTCACTTGTAATGTATCCAAAAATCTTTGTGAAAAAATTGGCGATTATACCACTTGATAGAGCAAAGTTTTAGCTTTAAGAATCCATTTTGCGAATTGCGGTACGATGATTTTTAACGGAGTTATGAGCAATCAAAGTCAAAATGCTCATTTCTTATTCAATCCGCGATAACTCAGTAATAAAAAATCGTAGAAACATTTTTAAAAAAGATTTTGTAGGGAAAACTTCGAGCTTTCACATTGGAAAGTCAAAAAATTTCGCAGGATTTTTTGTGCACGTGACAGGCCCACAAAGTGAGAAGAAAATTTCACATTTTGTCCAGCCAGTAGTTTTCTATATGTAAAAATTACCAAACTCACAGAGACTAAAAGAAAATAGTGATCTTCTGAAAGTAGAGATTTCAAGCTTTAAAACCCTTTTTTAAAACTTAAATTTCGTTCATTTTTAACGAAGATACAGCTGCTCAAATTTTGCCTAGTTTTTAAGAAAATTTAAGTGTTCCTTTAATTTTTGTGAGGAGTTTATCTTTGATAGCATAAGTCTTCTCAACGCTTTCGGCACTATTATGCAAGTATTTTTTAACACTAAACAAGATAATTATTAGCAAAGTCAGCGACAGAGAACATCGTGTGACGGAAATAGAGACGCTGGAGTAAACGGTAATTAATGGAAAGATCGTTTTCGAATGTCGGGATCAAGTAAAGAGACAATCGACTATACGAAAACGTCGTGGATTCAAGAACTGAAAAAAATTCAATTAACTCAAATCCTGCAAAAATTAAAAATTAATTTTGAGGCCAATGCTAACATCGACGAATTACGCAGAGTTCTACGCGCCCACGTTGAGGAAGTAAACAGGCGAGCCGCAGAACATAATAGAAAGGACGTTGAGGACAAGAACGATAATAAGCACGGAAATAACATTATTCACACAATGACGGGCAATAATGTAACCAAGTTAGAATTTCACCTTGGAAAGGACGATTGGGAAATGTACGCCGAACGTCTTGAGCTATATTTCGTAGCTAACGATGTGAAGGAAGAGAAACAAGCCGCGGTATTGCTAACGAAAATAAGCGCCGACACTTACAAACTTGTTCGAGATTTGTGCGCACCAGATAAGCCAAGTACGAAGACATTCAAGGACTTGGTGAAATTAATAAACGACCATCTGAACCCGAAGCCGTCGGAGACGATGGAAAGATGCAAATTTCACAAGGCGCAGCAAACAGAAACAGAGACAGTAGCCGAGTTCGCGGCAAGATTGAAAAGTTTAGCAATTACTTGTAATTTCGGCGAGGTTTTGATAGCATTGAGAGACCAATTTGTATGCGGACTAAAAGATCACGCAACAAAGACTTTACTATTCCGTGAAGATAAACTAACGTTCGAGACAGCGTATAGATTAGCAACTACATTGGAAGCAGCGGAGAAAAACGCATCCTCGACTGATAAAACGAATCCAACGACAGAGACGACTACAGAATTGGTGAATAAGATTCACGCGAAATCAAATGACCGACAAGTCCAGTCTCCGAGGAAGAGGCTCTTATAGTGGAAAGCGAGGCAGCCGTCGATACAACGCGAAGCAAGGGACGAGGGGCAATCGAGAGGCGAGCAGTAACGCGAATCCAAAGCGCTCATCAGCATGCTACTGTTGCGGAAAAAATAATCACTGGGCTCGTGATTGTCATCATCGGCAGAGTACGTGCAATACGTGTCATAAGAAGGGACACCTGTCAACAGTATGCAGAGCGAAAGGGTCCATTCAACAGCTGCAACGAGATTCAGAACGGGAGGAAGAGCAACAAGACGACTACGACTTCTACGCGATGACCATCGGCGAGAAAATTAGCGGTAACATGAAGCGTTCTAATGTAAATATGATAGCAGATCCTATGTATTTAGAGGTAATGATTAATGGTAAAGTGATCAGAATGGAAATCGATACAGGCTCGTATGTAACGGTGATCTCTAAGAAAGATAAAGATAAATATTTCCCGGAATGTAAAATTGAAAAGAGTAACATGTCATTAAATGCGTACGGTAAAGTTCCATTGGAACACGAGGGAATAATGGATAATTTAAATGTAAAATTGGGCAAACAAAGTGCAACTCTTAAAATGAGAGTTATGGAGGATAACGGTCCGATTTTAATTGGTAGGCAATGGTTAAAGGCATTAGGATTATGGCCGTTAGAAATTAATAATAAATTAATGGATTGCAACAAAATTAATTTGAATGTAACTAGAGAATTTGCAACAAGGTTTCCAAAATTGTTTGGCAAGGGTCCAGGTTGTTATAACAAGGGGATGTTAAAATTAAGAATTAAAGAAAATGCAAAGCCTGTAGCATTAAAAGCGAGACATTTACCTTTTGCACTAGCGAGCAAAGTGGAAGACGAATTAGAAAGGTTAGTATCATTAGGTCATCTTGAGAAGATTGACGTTAGCGAATGGGCGACACCGGTCGTGCCAGTAATAAAATCGGATGGATCAGTTAGAATCTGTGGAAATTTCAAATTAACCCTAAATCCTTGGTTAATTAAAGATAGACACCCGATACCTTTGATCGACGAGATTTTTATAGCGTTAAGAAACGGCAAAACGTTTTCACAGATTGATCTCCAGCATGCATACATGCAAATTCCAGTAGAAGAAAGCAGCCGGGATTACTTAACTATTATAACGCATAAAGGTCTCTACAGATACACGAAAATGACGGAAGGTATAGCATCGGGGCCGGGAGACTTCCAACGGAAAATCGAACAATGCATAGCGGGAATTAAAGGCGTAATTGCGTATCTTGATAACATATACTGCACCGGAAAAAATGACGAAGATCATTTGAAAGCGCTATACGCGGTATTTGAAAGACTTGAGCAATGCGGATTTCATGTAAATATAAATAAGTGTGAGTTTTTCAAAGAGAAATTAGATATATTGGGTTTTGTTATTGATAAAAACGGGCTGCATAAATCGCAAACAAAAGTAAAAGCAATGATACACGCCCCAATTCCAAAAGAAAAAAAGCAACTAGAATCTTTTATTGGTCTAATTACGTATTACGCGAGATTCTTACCGAATAGAGCTGAAAAATTGAAACCACTTTATGATTGTGCAAAGCTTGAAACTTTCAAATGGACGGCAGGTTGTCAGAAAGCGTTTGACTGGGTCAAAAAAGAATTGGTTTCACCGCGGGTATTAGCACATTACGATCCGAACGAAGATTTAATTTTATCATGCGATGCTTCCACATACGGGTTAGGCGCGATACTTTCGCATCGGTACAAAGACGGGACAGAGAAGCCAATAGCGTTTGCGTCAAAAGTTATTCCGAAAAACGAGTTAAGTCGTGCGATCATTGATAAGGAAGCAAGTGCAATCGTGTTTGGGTTCAAGAAATTTTACAATTATGTCTACGGAAAAGAAATTACGTTAAGGACAGATCATAAACCTTTAGTTTATATTTTCGGTCCAAAACAAGAAATTCCATTAACGGTAGTCAGCCGATTACAAAGGTGGGCATATTTCTTATCTAGATTTACATATGAGATAGAGTATATAAAATCGCAGGAAAATAGTAACTGTGATGCACTCTCCAGACTTCCAATCAATAACAGCACTCCGATATTTGACAACGAATTCACAGCGATAAATTACGTAGCGGAATCGTTAAACTCGATAACTGCGATAGAAATTGCGAAAGAGACAAAGAAGGATAAACGGTTGAGTAAGATAATTCGATATATAAATGGTGCATGGCCAACGGCGAGCGAGATAAATGAATACGAACAAAAATTCTATACGAAGCGAGAAGAATTATGTCGAAAAAGAATGTTTATTGTGGGGATATCGCATAGTGGTTCCAGATACAATGAAAAACAGCGTATTAAGTGAATTACACGCCTCGCATTTTGGGGTGGTAAAAATGAAAATGCTGGCAAGAAATTACGTGTGGTGGCCAAACATAGACAAAGACATTGAAAATGTCGCGGCAGAATGTAAAGTGTGTGTGCAAGAGCAAAAGAAACCATGTAATGTTCCACTAAACCCATGGCCGTATCCAGATCATTGCTGGAGTAGAATACATATTGATTTTTTGGGCCCATTCCACGGGCACATATTTATGATAACTATAGATGCTTATTCAAAGTGGGCGGAAGTTGTCGACATGAATAAATGCACAACGGTACCGAGAGTTATTGAAGAGTTTAAAAAAGTTTTAGTCAGATTCGGATTACCAAAGCATTTAGTCACCGACAATGGTACGCAATTTACAAGCAAAGAATTTAGAAATTTCTGTACAAGCAACGGGATCAAACAAAGCTTTACAGCACCGCATCATCCAACAACAAATGGCGCAGCTGAGAACTTTGTGGGAACCTTTAAAAATAAAGTCGATAAAATTATGCAAAGCGGGAAATCTCTTGATTATATTGTTAATCTTTTTTTATTTGATTACAGATCAATTGAACATTGCACAACTGGTAGATCACCAGCGTTCATGATGTATAAGCGCGAGATTAGGACGCGTTTTGATTTAATTAAACCAAGTGTTACAGATCACGTAGGGAAACGACAATTAGCGCAAGTGGAAAATAAACGCGGCAATCGAAATGTTGAATTCCATACAGGTGACACGGTAATGGTTGACGACTTTAGCGTTAGAAGCAACAAACGTGTAAAGGGCACGATAATAGAAAAATTATCACCGGTAACATTCAAAGTAGAAATCGCACCTGATAAAATATGGAAACGACATATCGATCAGATTGTTCGATTCCGAGCGGCAACCGATGATAGCGATAAGGGTACAGCGGTACCAGCGAGCAAACCTGACATCGCATTGCGACAATCGGAGCGTTTGAAAAAAAAAAAAAAGAAAAAAAACAGATGTATTTCAAAATAAAAAGGGAGGAGTTGTAATATATCCGGGCCCCTAACGAGAGAATACGCCACTGTACGACACGGCGTCTCGGGAGCGTGTGCTCCGAGTTTCAGGTTGCTCACGGACGTCGAGCGTGACAGACGTTTACTCAAATATATATACATTTCAAATATGTCTTTAGACTCTTGAAAATGTCAATCAATTAATAGACGGCGATAAGAGTCAGGCGCGGTACGTGGTGCGCAAGTACAGAAATTAATAGTTACAGAGTAACAAGTTAAAATGTATATATATATATATATATATATATATATATATATATATATATATATATTGTAGTTACATTGTATTTTTAAGGACTGTCATTTTAATTCATTCAATTACGTGATATTTAATTCATTTACTCGATTATGTAGCTCTACTAAATTACAGTCCTTTGAATCTGAATCCTTTAAACGAAATTGGACAATTCGTTGAATATAAGTTTATCAAATTTTATCTTTCTTCCTATTTTTATCCGACACTGTATACTTGTCGTAACTTTTCGTTGAATCAAAAGGTTCCCATCTACTCGCTGGAAAAATGTGTTTGTTCCTCTCGTATCATGATCTAAAATAACATAAAGGAAAATTATACAAAGTATTCTTTCAATCGTGATAAATACCTAAGTAAAATAAAATAACATGCCAACATTGTGATATTGCTTCATAAGTTTTATCATTTAGTATATTTACCTTAGTTACAATAAAATCGTATAACGTCTAATGGTGCGGTAATATAAGATCTTTCTTGACATACATTAACTGATCTGCCATTACTGTTTTAAGCTCGCTGAATTCATGCTTCAGAACTTCTAAACATCTCTGAAGAAGCTGATAGATAGAATTACCTGTATGTGAAAATTAAATTTATGCAGCAGAACATTATATATCATGCCAGTGTTACTCCAAAAGTGACACTGGAGTGTCTCTAAATCACTGATACATTCACCTTTCTTCATTATAACACTCCGACGATGGCCAGATCCATCCCAATAACTGAATGTGATCTCAATTTCTTCTTCCTTCAACGCGTTTTACTTTTTAGCCCATTCTTGCTTTAATTCTTCCCTAAATTTATTTTCCTCCTCCTTTTCCCTATCTGGCAAGAAACTTGTATCTATATCTGGATTTTTCTTATCTTCTTAATCGCGGGGCCATCAGATTGCACATTTTCTGACTGCGGAGATTTTTCGGCATCTTTTCTTCGCCGCTAGCGCTCTTTCCTTTTCCTGCTCTTTTTCACGTTCCATCTATAGGAAAATTATTACACATTAACTCAATAAGCGTTGAACTTGCATACATAAGTGAATCTCGCGTTTTATGTAAAAGTAAAAAACCGGTAACCTAATCTATGTTTACGCGAGCGTTACTTCTGTAGTATAATATAATAACTTACGATAATTTCTTCGCGTAAACGGGAAAATCTCCTCGACATCAGCTCCCTGCCGTTATAGGATTTTCTTCGTATCCTATCTTCTGAAGAAGCCCATCGAAAATTCTTGATATGTATGACTAGATGACATTCAGAGCACTGGGCAAAAATCACATAACATTCAGAGCACTGGGCAGAAATCACATATTTTGTAAGAAACCGGTAATCTAACCTATATACTACGTTTACGCGAGCGTTACTTAATTCTGTAGTAACTTACGAACGATACGATAATTTCTCCGCATAAACGGGAGATTTTATATAGTAACTACGATGATATCATTCGTATAAGTTACTACAGAAGTAATACTCACGTAAACGTAAAATACTATAATTCCTGTCACATGCACTTAGTCGCATAAAAGAGTCACGGTGCGGTCGCGTTTCGCGTATAATATAATATCGTATAATAATAGGATAATTACATGTAAATAAAACAATTACCTTGAATCAGAAAAAATATTAATCGTCGCATCACGTAAAGAGTCACGGTCGGTATCGCTCCGCGCGTATACTTGATGATGACGCGAGACACTACCGTGTAGGTTAACTGAATGTGACAGCGCGCTGAACGCACTGTCTGCACTGCGCGCAGTACACACACGTATACATATGTATATGTATGTGTGTACATATCGATCGAAACTGGCGATACCAGCACCTCCAGTGTCGAAAAAGTGAAAGTGACATTTCTCTGATTCCTCTGATTGGTTGAGAGACGTCGACGTAGGAGGAGGAGAAGAAGTATCTTAAAATTTTTCACTCACATTTCACTCACATTTCGACTTTGCGTCGCAATAACTCCGCTCGTAGGGCACGTAGCGGAAAATGTTATAGGAGATACCCCCCCCAATTCGAACCCCAAGCTATCAATCAAGCCTACTTAGAACTTGATCCGTTCACTCGTTATATGAGATCTCAACATCTCGAGTACTCGCAACCCGTCGCGTCGCGTAAAAGAGTCACGGTCGGTCTCGCGCTCCACTTTAACAGAGTCCGCTTGTAAAAAGAACCGCATACTTAACGCGAGACACTACCGTGTCTCTTGATATATAATCATATAGGATCATATAGGGTTATATATACTTCCATATGAATCTTATATGTATCAGTACGTGAGTGCATATATAATCTATTGTTTCATATCTAATTATATTTGGAATTATATATGCCCATATATAATGATATATGGACCCATATATAATTTTATATAAAGCCAAATTTCATATATAATCACACACACACATATATATATATATATATATATATTGTTTTATATATAATTATATATAATTATATACAATCTTTTCTTCCCGGGTAGAACCAGTAACTGTTCGCACAGATAGTGACTGATAGTGCTGTGTTGTGTTGCCTACGAGTATACATATACGTGTCGTGTTACTTTAAGGCACAGAAGATTTATTATTATTTTGACTACAACGCGACCGTCGCTGGGTCGAGAACGTAGCAGCGTAGCGGTGAGTATAATTATCAAGCGGTTTAGTTCGTTCTATTACTACTCATTTACACGGAGTGAATTTAACGTAAGTTACTACAAAACTCCGTTTATGCGAGGAATTATCGTAAGTTAATACAGAAGTAACGCTCGTGCAAACATAGTATATATAGTATAACGGCATCCTCTCCGATTCCTTTAGAATTTTTCAAATTTTGTGTATTTTGTGTTGTAAATAAGATTCTGAGAAGGAAAATTGTCGCTCATGTTCTATTCTACTTTTATAACTTCAATATAGTATCTGATTAATATATTATATTCAGTAGAACAAATTAATAATAGTCCTTGCTTGCAGTTCAAGATGTAATTGATAATGTGAATGCATGGCCTAAATTTATTCCTAAAATGTTTTGGGATAGAAATTTAAAGGATCACAATTAAAGACAACAGTTTGTGCTCTTGGTTAAAGCAGAGATTACTCTGTGTTTATGCTTTCTGTGATTCTTTGCTTTAATGAAAATTATAATTTTAAAATAAAATACATAACTGAATGAAGTTGTAAATAACAAATGTTCTAATATTAAGAAGTGAAATATATATCCATAAATTATTTTTTATTTCTTTACTTACCGACATCGTAATATTTTAGTTATTACTTATAAACAAACGGAACATGAGCGACAATTTTCCTTCTGAGAATCTTTTTTAACCAAAATACACACAATTTGAAAATTTTAAAAGAATCGGAGAGAGTGCCATTACCTATACTACATATTTACCTGAATTTTTATTAAATTAGCAAATTAATAATTATTTACAACAAATTACTAATGACGTAAAAATTAATAATACTTAGGTAAAAGTAAATTACTAATTATTTAAAAATTGGTAAGTACGTATCACTTGGGTTGGGATAACGCAATTTCGTGATATAATAATAATTTTGTTAAGGAGAAATAAAGCTACTACTACTTAGCCTGGATTTTTAGATTTACAAAATAATTATCGAAACTTCTTTTTGCATTTTTTGCATTTTGTTTTTGTATTAATTTCAGAACAAAGTTATGGCAAAAACAGTTGCAAAACGCGTGAAAGCACATCGCGAAAGACAACGTGCCAAAAAACCACCGAAAAAAACGGCTAAGAGTAATCAACAGCGGTGTAGAGAATATAGAGCAAGGCGAAAGGCATTAAAATCAAACATTACTGGATTATTAGAAGATCAGTTGCAATCGAACAATAATATCGAAGATTTTCCTGAACCATCAACTGCTCAAAATAGTTCAGCTGACACAAGTAGCGTGCCATATACAGATTTTAATGCTCATCAAAGTATTCATCGAAAATTCAAGATAAATTTTTTTGATAATCCTTTTGGTTCAGTGTGTGCAATTTGTGACCGTCTGTGGTTCAAAAACGACTTACAATCCCCAGATCAAAAATATGAACAGTTACTGCGAACCGTGGAGCCATACGTAAATATTAATAATATAGTGGCCTGTAAATGTTGTATGCAATCCCTGAGTCGCAATCATATTCCCAACTTATCTAAATACAATGGATTCAGGTATCCGAAAATACCATCACATCTACCTCCATTGGATTTAGTTACAGAGAGACTTATTTCTCCGCGTATACCATTTATGCAAATAAGGAGACTGCGACATGTTCACGGCCAGTATGGGATTCTTGGGCAGATTATCAATGTTCCTGTCTGTGTGAATACTATGGTTCATCAATTGCCGAGAAATATTGATGATGACCATTGCATCAATGTTCATATTAAGAGGAAAAAAATACACAAATCAAGTTATTTGAGTGGCATGGTTAACAAACGAAATATCAAGACTTGGTTGCAGTATTTGATTTCAACTCCTCTTTATGCATTTTACAATATCACAATTGATGAGTCTTTCTTCAACAACAACAACTTGAATGAAATATCTAGGGATGAAATAAGTGAAGACATATCCATCGAGGATAGTCTTACTGCACGACAACAGACCCTGCTATGGAATGACGATAAATATCTCCGGATTGCACCAGGCGAAATAAACGTGCCACGCAGTATACTTTTCGACGAACATGCTGAGGAGCTCTCTTTTCCAAGTATCTATCTTGGTCAATTTAGAGTGTTTAAAGAAAATGTACATGTGGCGCCATTCATGATGGCTACGAGCGAATTGAGACGGGCCGATCGTCGTGGAGTGACGCCACACCATCTTCTGTACATGGCAATGAAGATAATGAGATTGAGAGTCCGTGATTCTCTTACCGTTGCCTTTAAACACGTCGGCAAGGATTCAAAGATAACCAGACAGCAAATTGAATCAGAGGAATATATCAATCAGTGTATTGATAGTAACTTAGCTTTCCTGAAATGTATTCCAAATTCAAGTTGGTATTGGGCAGAACGCAAACGAGACTTATTCGCCATGATAAGACAATTAGGAAAACCTACGATGTTCTTAACATTGAGTGCAAATGAAATCGGTTGGGTCCCCTTACTGCAAACGTTATACAGATTGAAAAATGACGGGGCTGAGATTTCCGAGAAGGTAGTAGCTCAGCTACATTATATTGAGAAGAGTACACTAGTAAATGTGTTTAGTACAAGCCCACGCATGAGCCTGGCCTCACGATTTAATGTAGGAGGAGACGACACAATTTTACTGATCACGGGAGAGATCATATATTTTCTTTCACAGATATATGAGATGTAGATTAAGTATATGCTAGGCGCGTTGAATATAATTATATATCCTAAAGGAAGATTCACACAAGTAATGTTATAAAAAGATAAATGTTACGAACGATCCTTTAACTCATATAAGTCAATGTTATAGACGATAGCATGTACGTCTGGATTAATAATGTTCGACTTATACAGTCCGCTTGTTGCAGTGTAAACAATAGTTATGAATAGTTTCAAAGCAAGCTCAATCTAATCTGTTGCGTAAAGAATCATTCGTGAAGCAAAACTGTTATGACAGACACAAGTAAATATAACATTCAAATGACATAATATCGAATCAAGAAATCAATACATCTATCAAAGACGGATTTAACACGTGTTCCTTCTGATCCTCAATTCATCAACATTGCTATAATGGTTTAAGTCCGATCAAACAGACATTCAGATATACTTGTTGAGTAAATTGTTTGTACGTATGAGCAATGTCTTTATGTCCTCTGAAGGAGATTAATAAATATCATATCAAAGGATAAACGTATTAAATCATGTAGAAATTAAATGTTATGAATTCGCTTTAAGATTCACGCGAATTACGGCGCAGTCGAATGAGTTGCCATAGAAGTAAGAATGATCAAACGTTACAATTACAATTCTATTAAGAGATAGAATAATGAAGATTCAATCTTGAAAACATGACGTATCGAAATTAACGCAAGCTATAACGCAATCAAACAAAGGCATACTTTCTCGTAAGTATTTACATATGTACAGTAACTTAAAGTCTAACTTCTAGCATTCTCGAGAATGGAAAGAAAGAAGAAATATAATTCGCGGTTGCAACCGTACAGACTTTAGAATGAAATGTACTGAGCTCAGTGTTCCTTTAATAATCTTGATTTGTGATGCCAGGAATCTCAATGTGGATTGAAGGCATCGCTCTCTCATTCAGGAGGAAAATGTCTCCGAAAGTTCTCAAGATCTCTTGTTACTGTAATCAAGAGCGATTTATGTAGACGGAACAATTGTCCGCTACAGCACTCAGATCGTAAATCCGAACAAGTTTAGAAAGACGAAAGTTACCTTGTTACTGTAGAAACCTCAAAATTATGAACGAGATCCTCGTTTAGAAGATCTCTCTTTCTCTCTCGTATTTGGCAAGGGCGTCCCCGTGTTAACAGTAACGGCAGCCTTTTCGTCGTATCTAGCCACGTCGCATTAATGGCGGCGATCTGCGTAGCACCGGTATAGTCTCGTGGCCGTAGCTTCTAGCCAATATCTCATCGTCGTCATAAGCCCATGCTCTCGATAGATCGTCGTTATATCTAGCTGAGTATAATTATGAACAGCCACAACTCTTTCACGATACCCGTTTCACAACTTTCTCGAATGATCGATCGTATTGAAAGGGAACAACGTCTTAACGACTGACTGACTTGACTGACTAACGAACAATGACCGCTCGCCAAGCGGCCGGTTCGAGCCAGACCGATCGCGCACGTGTTGTATCACTCCGCGCTAGCAGGATCAACATCAGAGGCGTAATGCGGTCGCCGCATAACGCGCGGGAAAATACACTATAGCCGAGCGCTCGTGATGATATTACAGAGACAGTTACGCTATCGGTAACATTTTAACCGAACGGTAAAGTAGGATAACAACCATCATAACCAGCAGATAAATATATGATCTCTCCTTCTATTTAGTCTTCACCAAACAAAATGAGGATGCAGTTACTTGTGCAATCTATTTTAACAAATTAGTGAATGTTTTAATGACCATCCTACAATCAAAGAAATATAATCCGTTTGGAGAACATCATGTGGTTCATTATTTCAAGCGCATTGAGTTCCAACATCGCGGCAGTCCTCATGCACATATTCTGTTGTGGCTTGACAATGCTCCATCCGATGCACTTGGCGCTAACAAACAGGATGCGATTACGTTGATTGATAAAATTATTTCCGTTTCAACTAAAGAATCCTCAGGAAATATCAAGCTTCAAACGCACAAACACACTTTCACCTGTTATAAGAAAATTGTTGCAAATGGGGCACAAAAGTGTCGATTTGAAGCTCCGTTTATGCCATGTCGGTCTACGACAATTCTGACACCTATGGCAAAGGCGGATCCTGAATTTGCGAAATATGCTGCACGTTATACAAGCATCAGAGTAAATTTAGAGAATCGTGATTATTCAGATATGGACGCATTTTACAGAGACAATCAAATAGTTTCAGATCAACATTACATAGATATACTTCGAGCTGGAATTACGCGACCAAGAGTGTTTTTGAAACGCGAACCTTCTGAGAAATGGCATAATGCGTTCAATCCTTTTATTTTCAACATCTTACAATCAAATACTGACATTCAATTCATTCTAGACGAATATTCTTGTGCTGCCTACGTCGTGGAATATATAAATAAAACAAATAGAGGAATAAGTAATTTGCAACGACAGATTATACAAATTATGGATGAACATCCAGAATTTGATATTGTCGAGATTACAAGAAAAATGAGTGTCGATATGCTCAACACAGTTGAGATAACAAGTCAGGAAGCGGCTTGGTATTTACTGCGTGAGCCTATGTCGAAGAGTTCTTCTGTTATCGTCTACATCCCAACAGTTTGGCCCGTTGAACGACACAGGATCAAGAAAACTCTAAAAGAGTTGGAGAATATGGAAATTGATGACGACTCAACAGATATCTGGAAGGAAAACTGGTTTGATAAATATCAAAAGAGACCAGAAGATCTGGAAGATGTAACTCTTGCACAGTTTGTCTCTTGTTACACGCGCAACTCAAATAATATGTATGTCAAACGAAAAGATCCACGTATAATACGTTATCGGAACTATAACATGACTTCAGATCTGAATGAGTACAAACGAGAAATGGTAACTCTCTATTTACCTTTTCGCAATGAAGATACAGAAATTCTCGATGAGATGAAATGGATTGGACTCTACGACGAACATGAAGAATTAATTCTACAGCGAAGGAAGGAATTCGAGTCAGATTTAGATCTTCAGAAGACAATTGAGATTTGCAGGGAGTTGTGCCGTGAAAATGAAGCCTTGGAAGACGACGGTGGAGTACAGGACCTGGTCGGTAGACACGCAGAGCCTGATCCGTTTCAGGAATTATATAACAACGAAAATTCAGATATGAATCAAGAACTCAGACTTGCGACACTTAATAAGCTCGGTGCCATTGCTAAGAAACGCGAGAATTTGATGTCTAACAAAAGATTTTGCGAATTGATGCGGATGGCAAATGAAAAACAAAGAGCACTCTTAATGCATGTTATTCACAATCTTCTTTCTCAACATCGAGTGCCATTCCAAATATTCTTGACTGGTCCAGCAGGGTGTGGGAAAACGTTCGTAATTCGACTCTTGATGGAAATTTACAATCGCTACGTGAATACTGATGGATATTGTAATGCTTATATTACTTGTGCATCAACTGGCAAAGCTGCAGTGGCAATCGATGGTACAACAGTTCACACTGCTCTAAAAATAACGCTTTCAAAGTTACTTCCATTGTCTATTGAAGTGGTGCAGCAATATCGGGCTCTCTTTAAATTTGTTCAGGTAATAATAATTGATGAGATTAGTATGATCAGTGCAGAATTATTGTCTCACATTGACGCAAGATTGAAACAAATTACTGGCAATTTTGACACTAATTTTGGCGGCATGGACATCATTTTAATCGGTGATTTGTGGCAGTTACCACCAGTCCGAGCAACACCAATTTATAAGCAGATCAGACAACAAATTGCAGGTCCTACTTTATGGCGTGGGCTTCAGTTCTTCGAGCTTGATGAAGTCATGAGACAATCTAACACAGTATTTTCATCGATAGTAACAAAGATTGGAAATGGTATACAGTTGGAGGAAGATGAGTTGAGATTACTGGAATCACGGTTTTTTACCAAAGAAGAAGCCAATCGACTCTGTCCGCATGGAATACGTCTTTTTTTGTCAAATAATTCAGTGAATGAATACAATCAATCGATTCTCAATTCAGTTGAAGAGAAAGTTGTCTCTGTAGCAAAAGACATGTATACTGGTTGTCACAGTGCAGAACAAGAAGCTTTTGTACGCCGAAAGCTTCACAAAAAGTCAGTTATTGACACTGGAGGTTTGCCGTACGAAATCACATTTGTTTTGCACAAGTCATATATGATTACAACCAACATTGATGTGTCAGATGGATTAGCCAACGGTGCTTTAGGGAAATTGGTTCATATCGAACATGATGATGCTGGGGAGGTCACGCGTATATGGTTAGAGTTTACAGATTCAGCTAAAGTTGGTGAGAGAACGAGGAGGAAAGTCAGTGCGTATATACAAGCCAATAATATTAGTCGAAGAGCAGTACCCATAGCACGACGAACGTCAAGTATCGCCCTGAATAACAATAAAACCATTGTTGCTAAAAGGAATCATTTTCCCTTAATATCTGCTTGTGCAATTACAATTCACAAGTCGCAGGGAGGTACCTTTAACGAGATTGTCTACGAATATAGCAAGAGTCACTCACAGCAGCTCATTTATGTGGCATTATCGCGAGTTACAAGCATTACCGGACTCTACATTGTTACAGCGGATAATAATTCAACATTTTATCACGGACGAAGGACGGCAACATCGATGGACGCCCTGCAAAATGAGTTCCGAAGGCTCTGTGTTAATAAATTAACAACAATCGACAACATCTTGATAGATTTCATCACTTCTAAAAAGGGACTATCAATATTTTCGTTCAACTGTCAGAGTCTGAGAGCTCATTCAGCAGATCTCAATGATGGAGTCGTCAGGAATTCTAAAATTCTACTTCTTTCTGAGACTTGTTTAAAGAATGAGGAAAAATTAGATATACCTAACTTCGATTGTGTGGTTCAATTTAGGCGTGCTCACGTGAGAAACGGTGGCGTTGCAATCTATCACAGGTCCAATGATACCACAAATATCGATACTGCTAATATGGATATTAATTTACGCCAGAGCAGTGCATTATCTGTGAATGTTACAGAAATTGGTGAAATGTGTGCTGCTCGTTGTGTTTTGGAGAATGGTCAAAGCATTGTCACTATAGCCATATACATTTCACCTAATCAGGCAATTCCAAGAATTATCGAATTTCTTCATGAAGTTCTGATTCTCTACACTGTCGAGGGTACGGCTTTACTTGGGAAGAACTACGACAAAATACCGATGATTTTGAGTGGCGACTTTAATGTTAATTTTGCCTCCAGGGAAGCACAGCCCCTGGTGAAATTTTTAGAGTTGAAACTGAATTTAAAAATAAACAATGACCCAGCAATATCCACCACGAAATTCGGAACAACAATCGACGCAGTGTTTTGTCGATATTTGGATCAGTTACGATCGGCAGTCTATATATCGCATTTCAGCTACCATAAACCAATTGTATCATTTCTAGATTACGAACAGATGGATACTACGGAACAGGTGGATACTACTGAACAGATGGATACTACTGAGTAGTATCCATCTGTTCAGTAGTTAATCAAAATAATCTTACTGTGTAATTTTTTTTTAATAAATATTTTAATTACCACTTTTGCAACTCTGGTTTCAACACAACAGTTGTTATTAACACTGAGCGTCTATATGTTTTCTTTTCTTCTTTTGGCACGGTAGTAAGTTCGATTTTGCGACACAAAAAAGCGTCACGAATTTTGCGACATGAATTTTGCGACACGAATTTTGCGACACAAAAAGTTATGGCAAAGCTCTTGCCTTCAGAAGTTTCACTTCTAACGCGCGTGGCGACCACGCGCTCATTTTTTATTTTTTAAATGCAAGGTACTTAAAAGTACAAAAAAATATAAAGAATAAATTTGTGTTGTTGTTCTGCACAATTGTTTTCTGTGTCAAAAAGAGAAAAATCGCTAATTTTTACATTATCTTAATTCATTTGTATCATGTCTACATGTTATTTAAAAAAATTTGGCAATTATGCAATAGAGCAAAGTTTCAGCTTTAAGAATTTGTTTTTTTAACTGCGATACGATGATTTTTCAGAAAGTTATGAGCAATCAAAGTCAAAATGCTTATTTCTTATTCCATCCACAATAACTTAGTAACAAAAAATTGTAGAAACAGTTTTAAAAAAAGATTTTACAAGGAAAACTTCAAGCTTTCATGTCAGGAAGTCGAAAATTTTCGCAAATTTTTTTTTGTGCACGTGACAGGCCCACAAAGTGACCCTCCAGGGGCCATTTGGGACTCGTCCGGACCCTCTGGGGCCGGCGGGGACCAAGTGGTACGGGTTTTGCGAACCCGGAGTGCCCGAGCACAGCAGTACCGTAACTCGGGGCAGTCCTTGTGACTGTCCCTAGCCGGGGAGTCCTTCTCAGGACTCGCGAGGCAGACTACCTCTATAAACAACTGTCCGGCCGGACGGGGCCGTGAGGGAAGAGCCTTTGCTCCCCCGACCGTCCTATGGGAAGGAAAACCCAGACAGAAAACCGGGGGACCGGTCGCCCTGCTTAGGAGACTGGATCAGGCTTCGGCCATCCAGACTCCAACGGCCGGTAGGGGTTGGCGGCCCTGACTTCAATCGTCCGGTCAGCCGAGACCGATAGGGGATTGTGATTCTTCCACCGGCAAATAGGAGGGTGGGCCTTCCCTCCATCCATTGCACGCCGGTGCTCCGGCAGGATGGGGGGACAATCGCGGGACCATTGCACGCCGGTGCTCCGGCAGGTCCCGGGATTGCGGGCCCACCGTGGGTCGCCCGGGCCGCTCGGAAATGATCCGAGGCGGGGCCGGGCGGCCCGAGGAGGGAAGACACGCCGGGCCGTCCGGAATGTATCTGGATTAGGGCCGGTGGTGCCTGGTCACCGGACGCAAGGGCCGGTGACAAGTGTCGGTGCCCGTCGGTCGGCGTTGGCCGGGGTGCCCTGTGCCCCGCCTTCCCGCCGGTGGCGGGGGCCGGGATCGAGCATAGCTCGGCCGGTCCCCCGTCGTTGTGCGGGGGGGAGGGGATGGCGGGGCTCCTCGGTCGGTGGGGCCGGGGGGCGGAGGCCCCAAGGGGTCGGCGGCGGTTTCTGGGGGTCCCTCGTTGGGGCCCTCGGGGGGCGTCGTCGACAACGGGTGTGGCGAACCCGGGGAACCCTAGCTCGGGCAGGTCGGGCTCGCGAGGCATGGGAGCCAACCGACCTAGGGGAAGGAAAACCCCGAAATAAAACCAACCCTTTGAAATATGAGATGAACAAAGGTAAAGATAAGAAGTTACTGCTCCAGAGTGACCGGACACTCAGGGGCCGGCGAGAGGGGGGTACTGTCCCAGCCTCCCTCCCGTCGTCATCGAAAGATGGGCCACCTGGCGGGTCCGGAGCGAGCCCGCCGGGGGAATCGGCGATCGCTGCCGAGGATAAGAAGGGAGGAAAGCAGAAGATAACGGAGAAGGAGTTCGACTCCGGATCTGTCTCCTCTGCAGGGACGAAGAGAAGGAGAACGATATGGGATGAAATCCAAATGGATAAGCGTAAGGAGAAGGCGCTAGAAACTTGGCCGGAAGAAGAATTGCAAAGCTTCCCTGGCACGCTGGAGGAGCGTGTGAAGGAGTTGTCTCTATCGGAGATGTATGAAAGAGTCAAGTACTACCTCTACGATTGTCTCGCTTGTCAGGAGTACGAGGAGAGCGAAGTGGGTATCGAGTGTGAGTGGAGGAGGGATGATGAAAAGGATATACAAGCATACATCGTCGATGAGATAGTGTACGCCCTCAAGGAAAGGGTAGAGGAGTTGGAGGATAAAAGAGAGGAGACGGACAAGAAAATGTCTGTGCTGATGGAAAGCAATGGGAAATTGAGAACAACCATTGAAAAGATGGGGGAGAAATGGAAGGGAGCAGTGGAGAGGATGAACAAAGCGGAGAAAAGGATGAAGGAAATGGAGGAAAATAAAAAGACGGACGAGATCCCCATGGAGATAGAAGGAACCAGAGTAGAGAAAAGGGAGATGTCAACGCAGACGGCCTCCCTCTCTTTCTCGAAAGGGGAACAGAGGGAGGTGGCGGTTCAGACGTCTCCCTGTACTAAACAGAGGAATACCGAGGCCCCTGGAAAGGGGGGTTTTGGGGATCGGAGCCTCGGCGAGAAGGTGGACTCCCGTGTGGAGGCATTAGAGAAAAAGTTGGAGGCCCTGACTGGGGAGGTTCGCTCCCTAGCCAGGGGTAAGAGGGGCGATCCTCCCACCAGTGGGACTGGGGGGGGGGCGCGCCTCTCGAGGAGGGAGAGCTCCCACCTTGCCCCCTCCCCCCCCGGCGGACAGGCCGGGGGGGGGGCGGGGAGAGTGGAAGAGGTGGATGGGGGTGGTGCTGCGCCCGCTGTCCGCGCCCCCGTGGGGCGAGAGCCGCGCGGGGGTGAGGCTGGGGGGCGTCGCGGGTGCCCCTGTCCACAGGGAGGAGGAGGGCCAAGGCGGCGATGCCGGTCCCCCCGAAAACGGCGGCGGTGACGATCACCGTCCCGGGGGGGACGCAGGCGTCGTACGCCGAGGTCCTGAGGACCGCAAGGGAGAAAGTCCCCCTCGCGGACCTCGGTATAGAAAGCGTGAGATGCAGGAGGGCGATCACTGGGGGTCTCGTTGTGGAGATCCCCGGTGAGAACCCCGGGGAGAGAGCTGACCTCCTGGCGCAAAGGGTAAGCGCTGCGCTGGAGGGGTCGGGAGTGCGGGTCTCCAGGCCCGTCAGGCGCGTGGGGTTGCGCCTGGTAGGCCTGGACGACTCGATCACACAGGAAGAATTGGCGGATGCCATCATCGCAGATGGCAGCTGCCAAAGGGAAGACGTCACAATCGGGGAGATTGTGCGTTTCCCCAAAGAAATGGGCAGGACCTGGGTGCGGTGCCCCATTGGCACCGCAAATAGGCTGATGAGAGAGGGTCTTCGGGTTGGGTGGAGTAGCCCTAGAGTTGGGCTGCTCCGAGCCCGGCCCCTGAGGTGCTATAGGTGTCTGGACGTAGGACACGTCTGGGCCCTGTGCACCTCCCCGGTGGACCGCAGCGGGCGTTGTTACCGCTGCGGGGTGGAGGGCCACCGGGCCGGCCGGTGTACGGCGGCGGAGCCGGAGTGTCCGCTGTGTGCGGACTTGGGGCTGCCGTCCGGGCACCGGCTGGGGGGGGGGGGTCGGGTGTCCCGGCCCAGGAAGCAGAGGGACAGTGGGGGAAGGGGGGCTCCGAGGAGGTTAATGGAGCCCCCTCGTCCCGGAGGAAACACTGCCCCTAAGGGGGGAAGAGAGGGGGGCGATGGTTTGGGAGCTAGCTCCTGGACCGGAGCGTCCCCCCTCCTGACAGTAGGCGAGGAAGGGCGGGGGGAGGGGGGGGGGGGACGGGGGGTTGCTGAGAGATCGGCGGCTCCTCCTCCCCCCGTGCGGCGTCCGGTCTTAGGACCGGACGTGCGCGAGGTGCGGGAGGGGTCGGGGGCTCGGAGCGTGTGAATGCGCGTTTCGGGCCGTTGGCGCTTCCCGCAAGCCGGCAGAGGGCCGGCGGGAGGACGGGGGTCGGCGGGGCTTGGGGGGGGGGGCGCCCACGGGTGCCTTCTCACGAGTGCTCCCGTCGATCCCCGGGGGGGGGGGGGGGGCGGGGCCGAGGAAACTCGACCCCGCTCCCCGGAGTCGAGGAGGCGGGCTGGAGGGGGCTCGGACGGATCACCTACGGGGAGTCCGCCACATGTGTCCCCTTCGGTCCGCGGAGGGTGGGGGTCGGGGTCGCGGGTGGCGAGAAACGCCTGTGAGCTCTGGCCCCTGCCTGCCCTCCAGGAGGGGGCGTGGGGGGGGGGAGAGGAACCCATCTCCTAGGAGGTGGTCACTCCACTCTCCCCCGCCCGGGGGCGGGCGCGCGGCCGGGGATCACCGAACGCCCGTGCGCAAGCAACCCCGGAAGGAGGGGTGGCGGATGGGAGTGATGTTCCCCCATCCGCCACAAGTTAGGTATGTCCATAAGGACAGGCGTGGGGAGGCTCGCGGACGAATCACAATTCCCAGGGCCTCCCCTATATAGCGCCGAGAGGAACATCCGGGGGAGTTTTAGCGGGTGCAACTCCCGCATAACCGCCCGCCCCGCCCCGGGGGTGGGGGTATCCAGAGATTTCTCCCTCGTTAACAAAAAAAAAAAAAAAAAAAAAAAAAGGCCCACAAAGTGAAAGAAAAATTTTCTATTTCGTCCAGCTCGTAGTTTTTTATATGTAAAAATTATCAAACTCACAGAAACTAAAAATAATAGTAACCTTTCGAAAGTAGAGATTTCAAGCTTAAAAACCCTTTTTTAAAAAATTTCGTTTATTTTTAACAAAGTTAGAGCTGCTTAAATTTTGCCTATTTTTAAAGATAAATTTAGCATTCTCCTTTAATTTTTGTGAGAAATGAGAAGATAAATGATCGGGTTTGTTAGATTGGGCACTGGATTTTTCGACACGTGCAATTCTTTGAATGACGTTCACGATGATATTCGTGTTATGTACGTTGAAATCGAGGAATCACATGCCGGAAAAGTTTTTCTTAGATATTTATCATTAAAAATAACTTTGTATAATTCTCTTTTATGTTATTCAGTTATTGGGATGGATCTGGCCATCGTCGGAGTATTATAATGAAGAAAGGTGAATGTATCAGTGATTTAGAGACACTCCAGTGTCACTTTTGGAGTAACATTGGCGTGATATATAATGTTCTGCTGCATAAATTTGATTTTCACATACAGGTAATTCTATCTGTCAGCTTCTTCAGAGATGTTTAAAAGTTCTGAGGCATGAATTCAGCGAGCTTAAAACAGTAATGGCAGATCAGTTAATGTATGTCAAGGAGGATCTTATATTACAGCACCATTAGACGTTTTACGATTTTATTGTAACTAAGGTAAATATACTATCACAACAAAATTACCTTTTTAAAAAAAAGGTAAAAAAATGGCGTTAAGTATACGCTAGCTCGAAGAAAGTGGTTATCTTAAAAAAACCGATGAGGTACTTTTATACTTCTAAAAAACCGATGTGGTATGTTTGTGTTTTACACAAAAATAAATTATATCTATAAATTGCGTTAATTATTGCGTTAATTATAAAATGAATATATATTCTTCGGAAAATAACTGTTGTTATTTTTAAAAAATATCTTTGTATTTAAGTGTCTTCTTACACAAGTCATAATAGCTTCATTTTTATTTACAGCCATTATAATATAACCAAATTCTGTTACCTAACTCAACCCAAGTGATATGTATCTTTTTAAATAAATGTTTTCTTGATTGATCTTTAAATAAATCTTTAAATTGCGTTAATCAGAAAGAGAAGATACAATTACAAAATTTTTAATCCAACACAGGAATACAAGGTATTTAAATGCAAAGATGTTAATCGCAAAGATTAAAAACTGTTAAAGAAGTAACAATAAAAAATGCAAATATTTTATTGAAATAAAAAAAAAATTTTGTACAAATACTTAACGCTGCTTTTTTACTCCAGTCACAACAAAATTACCTTTTTTAAAGAAAGGTAAAAAAAGGCGCCAAGTACACGCGCAGCATGTTAGCTCGAAGAAAGTGGTTATGGAGTAAAAAAGCAGCGTTAAGTATTTGTACAAATTTTTTTTTATTTCAATAAAATATTTGCATTTTTTATTGTTACTTCTTTAACAGTTTTTAATCTTTGCGATTGACATCTTTGCATTTAAATACCTTGTATTCCTGTGTTGGATTAAAAATTTTGTAATTGTATCTTCTCTTTCTGATTAACGCAATTTAAAGATTTATTTAAAGATCAATCAAGAAAACATTTATTTAAAAAGATACATATCACTTGGGTTGAGTTAGGTAACGGAATTTGGTTATATTATAATGGCTGTAAATAAAAATGAAGCTATTATGACTTGTGTAAGAAGACACTTAAATACAAAGATATTTTTTAAAAATAATACAACAGTTATTTTCCGAAGAATATATATTCATTTTATAATTAACGCAATTTATAGATATCATTTATTTTTGTGTAAAATACAAACATACCACATCGGTTTTTTAGAAGTATAAAAATACCTCATCGGTTTTTTTTAGGTACAGAGATACTTCGATTTTTTGAGATACAAACATACCACATCGGTTTTTTTTAGGTACAAAGATATCTCATCGGGTTTTTTTAGGTACAAAGATACCTCATATGTTTTTTGAGGTATAAACATACAACATCGGTTTTTTTTAGGTACAAAGATACCTCATCGGTTTTTTGAAGTACAAACATACCACATCGGTTTTTTTAGGTACAAACACACCACATCAGTTTTTTTTAGGTACAAAGATACCTCATCGGTTTTTTTAAGATAACCACTTTCTTCGAGCTAGCGTATACTTAACGCCATTTTTTTACCTTTTTTTTAAAAAGGTAATTTTGTTGTGATATCATTTCTTTTTGTAGTATTAGGGATCATATAAGCATTAAACAGTACATGTTTATAACATATATATTTTGCGACATAGAATACAAATACAACTCAGCGTAATATGTTATAAGCATTCACTAGTATAGTATATCCTTAGGTGATAGTATGTCTAAGTAATAGTATGTAAACATAACACTTCTGTATGTTCAACAACAAGGATTTGTACATATAAAAATAAATTTTCTTTACTAAACACATGCACATGTAAAGAAGATTAGGCTATTTACAAACATCTTTATTCCTGTATTACAATAATTTGTTAAAATAAACAAAATTTAAATTTAAAAAAAGGATTTTAAAGCTTAAAATCTCTAATTTTGAAAGGTTACTATTATTTTTTAGTTTCTATGAGTTTGATAATTTTTACATATAAAAAACTACGAGCTGGACGAAATAGAAAATTTTTCTCTCACTTTGTGGGCCTGTCACGTGCACAAAAAAAATCTGCGAAAATTTTCGACTTCCTAACATGAAAGCTTGAAGTTTTCCTTACAAAATCTTTTTTTTTTAATGTTTCTACGATTTTTTGTTGCTGAGTTATCGTGGATTGAATAAGAAATGAGCATTTTGACTTTAATTGCTCATAACTCTCTTAAAAAAATCATCGTAAAAAAAGATTTTGCAAGAAAACTTCAAGCTTTCATGTTAGGAAGTCGAAAATTTTCGCAGATTTTTTTGTGTGCATGTGACAGGCCCACAAAGTGAGAGAAAAATTGTCTATTTCGTCCAGCTCGTAGTTTTTTATATGTAAAAATTATCAAACTCACAGAAACTAAAAAATAATAGTAACCTTTCGAAAGTAGAAATTTCAAGCTTTAAAATCCTTTTCTAAAATTTAAATTTCGTTTATTTTTAACTGTTGGCGAATTTGTGATTGCCGGGCGTAACTCCGGCTTCGCCAATTGGCGTAAGAGGAGGCCGAGTCGACCCCGACAGGGATCCGGAGTGCGGAAAATGAACGGACACTGCTCTGTTCACGTCAAATATAACACGGCACTTTATTTGTAATGTACAGTTTCGCCGAGGGCCTTTATAGAACGAGGCGCGGCGTGGAGTAGAGTACGGAATGCACCTCTCGCTGTCAGCGAGGGTGAAAATGCAGACGCTCAGAGGCGTTAAGTTCGTCACCGCACTGTGAGAGCGGATCGAGCGCGCGAATGGCGCGGTTGGGAGTGTCTGCGAGACACTTGGCTGAGTGCACTGACGGCACTGTAACTGCAGCGCGGATGCACAACGGGGCGTAAGTCCGCGTGAACCGCCACTTGCGAGATTAACGAATTCGCGACGGTGAACTTGACCGCGTGAATCGGAGTAGAGATCTATGCGTACGGGTGCAAGTCGGCAAGAGGACCGCTTGAACCGCTCGATTTTCTTCTACTGAAGGGACCGGAGCTCTCGCGGGCCCGTTTCCGGAGCGTTCCGTGACGCGACAATTGAAAGGGCCAATAGGCGCGTTTCGCAGGATCACGGGATCCTCGCATGTCCGGATCGATAACGCGACGCGAGAGACTGCGCGGTCAGGGGTGACGCGGGGGAGCGGCGCGAAGTCGCCTCGTTCAGGGGGCGGCTCAGGGATGGCGGCAGCGGTATCGATCGCGGTGAAAATCCTGAACATACCGCCCGCCGCGAATACCGATTCGCAATAAAGACAGGAGCCGCCCGCCGTGACGAATGTGGATCTCGCGCCGCCCGCCATGCGGAGCACTGCGAGTGCTGAAACAAACTTAAAGTATTAACAACTTAGACTAGAATTTACAATGTACAGAATTATTTACAGTATATACAGAATTACGGTGCGATTGAGCGCACAATGCTTCGCAGCTATCACGGAATGTCACTCTGGATCATTGCGATCGGTATTTGTATCAACTGGGAGAAATGACAACTTAACGATCGCGCGTTTGTACGTGGATTTGGCCGTTCTGACTGTAACGACGCGTGCAAGTCCATACTCGCCAGGGTGACACTCTATGATTCTGCCCAACTCCCACTTGTTCGGAGGAGCCAGTGAGTTTCGCAGAAGTACTAAGCGTCCGACTCGAGCAAGCCTTTGAACCTCACGCCACTTGGGGCGTTGCTGCAATGTATGCAGATAGTCATTTGACCACAGCTTTCAAAAGCTATCGCGCATTTGTTGAATTAGCTGCCATCGAGTGAGACGCGTTTCCTTTTCGTCGAGCAAGGAAGGCGTGGGAGCGCTTGTAAGAGCGGTACCGATAAGAAAATGACTCGGTGTCATTGCACAATAATCATCTACATTGTCGGACATCTGAGCGAGCGGTCGCGAGTTCAGACACGCTTCGATTTTACATAAGAGCGTGGTCAGCTCCTCGAATGTCAGCGTGTGTGCTCCGATGACGCGTTTCATGTGAAATTTCACGCTGCGGACGCACGCTTCCCATAGTCCGCCGAAATGCGGCGCGGACGGAGGAATGAAGTTCCAACGAACGCCTTGAGTCGCGGTTTGATTCTGAAAGTTCGGATCGCGTACGGCTCTCTTCCATGCGGCGGATATTTCGCGATGAGCGCCGTGAAAGGTCGTCGCGTTGTCCGAGTACATATCACTGGGAACGCCGCAACGCGCACAAAACCGATCGAAAGCAGCGACGAACGCGGAAGTCGTACAGTCACTAACTAACTCTAGGTGCGTGGCTTTCACTGCCATGCACACAAACACGGCAATATACGCCTTTCTCGATTTGTATCCTCGACCGGGTGTAGATCTGACCTGTATCGGTCCGGCATAATCCACCCCGCAATGTAGGAATGCGCGTGACGTTGACGTAACGCGACACGCGGGCAAGTCGCCCATTAACTCGCTCGCGATCTTGGCGTTTTCCCGAGCGCATATGACACATTGATGTAGAATAGTGCGGATTGTTTGACGCGCGCGGAATATCCAGTACGTTTCACGCAGCCGATGCAGCGTGTATTGCGGCCCAGCGTGGAAGGCGCGTAAATGTGTATCGCGTATTAACGCGGCAACTGCCGGATGAGCAGCGAGCACAACCGGGTGCTTTTTGTCGTGCGAAAACGTTGAATGGCGGAGGCGACCGCCAACGCGAATGAGCTCGTGCTCGTCGAGAAACGGGTTTAACGGCAGTAATTTACTGCGTTTCGAGATGCGCTGTGCGCTCTCTAGTTGAGCGTATTCGACCGGGAATAGCTGACGTTGAATGTTCCTTAGCCAAAAGATGCGCGCGACGTTAATTTCGTCCGGACTGAGCGGTTCCGGCTCGGTCTGCGACGGCGCATTTGACTTGACGCGACCACTTTCGCGAGCGCGCCGAACAAATCGCATGACGTAAGCGGTGACTCGCACCAGCTTGTTCCACGACGAGAATCTCTCGCCGAGATCCCATCGATCGCGAGATTGCATGAGGTGCACGGGAGCGCGAACTCGCTCTTCCGGCGGTGTTTCCTGCGAATCTGATTGAGGCCCAGATGGCCATTGATCGGACGAAAGTTTGAGCCAGTCAGGCCCTGTCCACCACAAGGGTTGATTTATAAGATTTTCCGAGGCCACGCCTCGCGACACGAGATCGGCCGGATTTTGTTGTGAGGGCACGTGATGCCACTCGACGTTCGGCAAAAGGGTTTGTACCTCGTGGACCCGGTTTGCGACGAATGTTGGCCATCGGGAAGGGGGCTGCGAAAGCCATGCTTCCGTGACCTTTGAATCGGTCCAACAGTGGTACGATTTAATCGCGATTGTGAGAGCAGATCGGTTCGCGTCGATTGCGCGCGCGAGAAGGACCGCGGCGCTCAGCTCTAATCGAGGAATACTCATGGGTTTGAGCGGAGCTACCTTTGATTTTGACATGAGCATCGTGACTTCGACTGTTCCGTCGATGTGCGTAACTCGTAGATAAATGACTGCTCCGTATGCGGAGGCAGACGCATCGGCAAACCCATGAATTTCAGCGCTGAGCGTATCGGATCCGTAACCCGTCCAACGCGGAATCGAGATTTGTTTCAACAGAGGCAATTGAAGATAGTAATCTCTCCATTTTCGGAGGAGATCGTCAGGGATGACGTCGTCCCATTCAGAGCGGAGCAGCCAGAGCTGCTGCATGAGAATTTTCGCGGTGATGACCACGGGAGCCATCCAGCCGAGAGGGTCGAAAATTCGAGCGATAGTCGAAAGAATTGATCGTTTTGTGTCGGGGACCGACTCTATAAGCGTGACGTCGAATTGAAAGACGTCCTTGTGGGGATCCCACTTGAGACCGAGCACTTTAAGACGTTCATCAGATTCGAGCGTTATGGCTGAAGCAAGGCCATGATCCTGAGGATCGATGCCTTCGAGTAATACAGGATTGTTACTCGCCCATTTGCGAAGATGAAATCCTGCTCTTTTCAAGAGAGAGATTAATTAATCTCGCGTTTGAAGCGCGAGAGGTATATCGTCTGCACCGAACACACAGTCGTCGACGAATGTGTGCAGCTGCAAAACCGGAACAGCTAACGGGAATTTCGCGCCTTCGTCCTTGGCGACTTGTTCGACCACACGAAGGGCGGCATTCGGCGCGTTCGCGTTACCGTAGGTGACGGTTAATAAGAGATAGGCTATCAATGGCGAGGTCGGAGTGGATCGCCATAAGATTCGCTGATATTCTACGTCGCAGGGGTGGACAAGAATTTGGCGATACATCTTGGCGATGTCGGCGGTGAAGACAAATCGATATTGCCGCCATCGCAAGATAATGAATGATAACTCAGGTTGCAACTTGCGGCCAACCATGAGATGATCGTTCAAGGACAGACCATTGGAGGTCGGATGAGAAGCGTTGAAGACAACGCGCAAACGAGTTGTCGAGCTATGCTCGCGTATGACTGCGTGATGCGGTACATAATATACCTGACCATCGGAAGGGTCGTCTCGCGGCGCCTTGACCATGTGTCCGAGACGCTCGTATTCCGCGAGAAATTCGTTGTATTCCTTTGCGAGATCCGGATTTGACTTTAACCGCGACTCGAGACGCGAATACAACGCGATTGCGGACGATTTCGATTCGCCTATGTTGATAGGGGGCCCCGATTTGAACGGTAACCGCACTATATACTGCCCATTGGGGGCACGAGAATGTGTCGATACGAAATGCTCTTCGCATCGAATCTCTTCCGGTGAGAGATGAGTTTGCTGAGGAAGTTCTTCGACTTCCCAGAAACGTCGCAACTGGTCGGAGATTTCCGACAGCACCGTACAGTGGTGCGTTTGAATGCGAGCCGGCCGTGACTGCGACGGTACCGGCATCGGGCCGGACAGGAACCATCCGAAAATAGAGTTTTGAGCGACGGGCTCATGAGGGGCGCGACTACGGACTTCCGGAAGTAAGATCGCGCCATACAAGTCAGCACCGATGATGACGTCAATCGGCGCTGCACTAGTCGGATCGTTGTCGGCTAGCGAGAGTTCGCGAATGTACGACTTCTTGGTTATATCCGGCACCCGGTGCGGAATGTAAGTCGTAAGCGACTTGAGAACAAGAGCGGAGACGGAAGGGCCGCGGGCCCGTGCCGTCACGCGCTGACACGTAAACGGTAGCTGCGCTGCGCGCGGTGGCAGCGGTCTCGCCGATCCCAGTGATAGAGACGGAGACGCGCGTACGCGGGAGACGCAATCGCTGAGCTAAACGTTCGGTGATCAAAGTTGTGACGGAACCTTGATCCAATAACGCACGAACTATACCATGTCGACCGTTGAGACTGCTCACCTTGATCCAGGCAGTGGCTAGCAAAATATTCGATTTCGAAAAGCTCGTGTGAGCTAATAAATGTGACGTTACTTCGTCAGTTGAATCTGTTTTCGCGTCCGCGGATGAAGGTGAGTTCTCGGTTGTCGAGCTATTGTTATTATTCACATCGGTCGTGTGAAGAAGCGTATGGTGCTTCTGCTGACATTGACGGCATGTATTCTTGCTTGAGCACGCATCGCGAGTATGCCGTGTGCTCAGGCAATTGTAACAACAATGAAACTTCTTCGCGAGATCACGTCGTTGAGCGACGCTTTTATTTTGAAAGTCCGGACAAGCGGACAAGAAATGCGTCTTTTGACACATGGGACACTTGTTAGTACTGGCATTAGCTGCGTGAGCTTGAACTGAAGAATGTTGTTTATTGCCCTTGACTTGAGGCGAAGCCGGGAGAATATTCTCGAGCGCACGTATTCGCGACTTTAAGAAATTATCAAGTTGCTCGTATGTGGGATAATCTAACGTATCTCCAAGTTGTAATTCCCATGCCTTACGAGTGCCTTTATCAAGCCGTTGTACTAGCAAATAAACCAACATGTCGTCCCATGAGTCAACCGCACGGCCGAGGTTTTTTAGAGACTGAATTGACACGCTTGCTTTATCGCGCAACGCGGTGAGAGCGACTGCGGAATCAGAGGTCGCGGGAGGAAGCGTATGCAGAGCATGTATGTGCTCGTGCACCAACCGTCGGCGATTATCGTATCGCGCGAGCAACAAATTCCACGCGATTTTGAAATTTGCATCCGTTAATGCCAGATTGCGTATGGCATCGCTGGCTTCGCCTTTCACGCACGAATGCAGATATTGCAAACGACTGACGTCGAGCAGGTCTCGATTGTTGATTATTAACGCGGTGAATTGATCTCGAAACGCTTCCCACTCGCGAAACTCCCCCGTGAACTTCGGTAAACTGATACGCGGGAGGTGCGAGAGAGCGAACGCGGAAGGATCTGAGCGCATCGTCGATGACGCGAATGATTTGTTCGGACTCACGACTGGCTCCAACTCCTCCAGGCACTCCGCCATGTAGTCCGCCGCTGTCTGGTACTTCTCTTCGCAGGTCTCGTACTGCTGCTCCTTGAAGTAGTCGTGATTCGCTCTTTCCGCGACGGGAATAGCGGCCAGGAAGGCGAAGTGTCCACCGTCGATGTTGGCCCAGGAGTCCTTCAGGTCGCTAATTCGACTGCGAATCTTCGCCGCAGTCAAATTATTCTTGTCGATTTTGCGGAAGTTGTCCAGCGCGCGATCGACTTTTCGCATTCGCTGGAGTTGCCGTTCGAGCAGTTGATCCGCCATGGTGGTTGAATGTCACTCCGATCCGGCTCGAAGGACCAGATTTTATGTTGGCGAATTTGTGATTGCCGGGCGTAACTCCGGCTTCGCCAATTGGCGTAAGAGGAGGCCGAGTCGACCCCGACAGGGATCCGGAGTGCGGAAAATGAACGGACACTGCTCTGTTCACGTCAAATATAACACGGCACTTTATTTGTAATGTACAGTTTCGCCGAGGGCCTTTACAGAACGAGGCGCGGCGTGGAGTAGAGTACGGAATGCACCTCTCGCTGTCAGCGAGGGTGAAAATGCAGACGCTCAGAGGCGTTAAGTTCGTCACCGCACTGTGAGAGCGGATCGAGCGCGCGAATGGCGCGGTTGCGAGTGTCTGCGAGACACTTGGCTGAGTGCACTGACGGCACTGTAACTGCAGCGCGGATGCACAACGGGGCGTAAGTCCGCGTGAACCGCCACTTGCGAGATTAACGAATTCGCGACGGTGAACTTGACCGCGTGAATCGGAGTAGAGATCTATGCGTACGGGTGCAAGTCGGCAAGAGGACCGCTTGAACCGCTCGATTTTCTTCTACTGAAGGGACCGGAGCTCTCGCGGGCCCGTTTCCAGAGCATTCCGTGACGCGACAATTGAAAGGGCCAATAGGCGCGTTTCGCAGGATCACGGGATCCTCGCATGTCCGGATCGATAACGCGACGCGAGAGACTGCGCGGTCAGGGGTGACGCGGGGGAGCGGCGCGAAGTCGCCTCGTTCAGGGGGCGGCTCAGGGATGGCGGCAGCGGTATCGATCGCGGTGAAAATCCTGAACATTAACAAAGTTACAGCTGCTTGAATTTTGCCTATTTTTAAAGATAAATTTAGCATTCTCTTTTAATTTTTGTGAGAAATGAGAAGATAAATGATCGGGTTTGTTAGATTGGGCATTGGATTTTTCGACACGTGCAATTCTTTGAATGACGTTCACGATTATATTCGTGTTATGTATGATGCTTCTGTTGAAATCGAGGAATCACATGCCGGAAAAGTTTTTCTTAGGTATTTATCATTAAAAATAACTTTGTATAATTTTCTTTTATGTTATTCAGTTATTGGGATGAATCTGGCCATTGTCGGAGTGTTATAATGAAGAAAGGTGAATGTATGTATATATATATATATATATATATATATATGTCAACGCTGTCGCGCTTTCTTAAAATTAACACACAATAAAACTTATATCAAAATATAAAATCATGCAAAGAATAATAGATTAAATTTTATTTTATATTTCGCGGCCTTTGGCTTCGTCGCTGGCCTTCTGCTGCGTGGGCTGTTCCGCTCACGTCAGCAGCACCTCCTCGCTAATTACTCCCGGCACCTCCTCGAACAGTTCCTCCGCCAGGATATCCTCAAACTGAGGACTCTCTTCGTCCTCCAACTGCTGTGTGGTGTCGACTACACCTTCCATAGGTTCTGCACCTTGCTCGGGCAGCTCCTCGTTCTGCACTTGTGCCAGGGAAGCGTGGCACTCCCCCTGGTCGTCCACTCGGCTCATGCCCGGAATCGGAGGCTTGCCCTGCGGCTCCAAGGTCAGGTTGTGACCGGACAATAGGTTTTGGGACTGTTATTGTTGAAATATTATTCCCTTTCACGGTCGCCACTCGGTTTGACCTATGTTCACCGAGAAGGTAAGTATCTATTTCCCTAGTGTGTCAATCTATACTAATTCTCCTTTATTTTCAGGTTCCCGTCGCCGCTGGATCATCCCCGTCGCTCTCCGCTGGATCATCGCTTGTTGCTGCCTACCAGGATCAACGAGGGACTCTGCTGGATAATCGTCGTTGGACAGGTAAGTTAAAGGTAAGTAAATTGACAATCACCCAATTATTTATAACAATGCTGAATTATTTATTCGTGTTTCTCATCAAATGCCGTTAGGTGTTCACAATTGCGCTTCGCCTGCCAGTAGACTGACACGCAGTATCGCCGCTGGAGTAGTTTACGTTTTCGCCGCAAATTTATTAAATCCCGGTATATTTCGACGGATGCCGCTTATTTGCATCTGTCGTTTTCCGCGTCTCCTATCGGCTTAGGGACGATTTCACAAAAAATCCTTAATTCCGTATAAATCCCGAAAATTCCTCGCGGTGTCACCTCTCCACCTTCCAGTGGTTCGGCATTTACGGGCATATGCCCGGATAAAGCCTCTGCGTACAAGTTGTCTGACCCACGGGACCTTCGGTGACGTTGTCGTGTGAAAAGCCGTAATTCCGGAAAATTCCGGAAAATTATGCGTGATGCCGTTTATTCACGTCGCACTGATGCGGCATTCACGACAATTTATTCACTAAGGG
The DNA here is from genome assembly GCA_035220575.1 of Temnothorax rugatulus. Lineage (NCBI taxonomy): Eukaryota > Metazoa > Arthropoda > Insecta > Hymenoptera > Formicidae > Temnothorax > Temnothorax rugatulus. The sequence continues at coordinate 54,871 of JASTWL010000470.1, read as the reverse complement.
TCTCCGTTCACAAGATGGCCGACACCCCTCGCTGCGGCTAAGTCCTCGCGAAGGATTCCGAAATCACCCGAATTTCCGGAAAATTTGTGCAAATGCCGTTCAACTGTTTCCCACCGAGTGGGCGTTCACTGTTATTTATTTAATATTATGCGTGGTTAACGATCTCCTTGACACTCACGTGATGATCACGTGATCGCGCGTGATTTCGGTTTCCTTTGATTAAACACTCTTAATTCGCGCACTGCCGATCGCCGTTGTTGACAGGACAATCGCATTTATTGCCTGCGTCGCAAAATTCATTCGCACCACACGCACAACACGAATTTCGCAGGGCACAGGCGCCCTTCGCGTCGCACGACGCACGAGACATTTACGGGGACCACAGTCCCTCCTCGTTATCTCACACGAGCGAATTACGCGTTTCCGCGGGCGTTGCCGTTGTTTACGGATGACCGGGTATCGTCTACGCGCTCGACTTAGATCGCGATACGCAAAGTACACGACGGCGAGATACTTATACGCGCGACATATCACACCTCTCGGACGATCCACGACAGACTGCCTCGAGCGGCGGGTCGCTCTCGGCCTCCCCACCATTGCGCTCTACCCCCACTCTGCGGCCCTACTACGCCGCAGTGCCTGTTCGTGCCGGCTTTCTCTTTCTCCCACCACGTGGTTTCCCCGTGCGAACGTTCTAGAACGTTCCCGTGGAAAATGTTTCGCGTTTCCGGAGGTGCGCCCTCCTGGCACCGCTTCACCAGGTTTTCACAATTTTCCCTAATTGCTCGCCGATGACGCCGACCCGCGCGCACGACTCGCCATACGTTACAGACAACCCTCCCGGGTGACCTCCCCGTAGAGGACGCCCGGGTGACCCGCGACATGGCCGCCGTTGACGCCGACCCCCGATGCCGACTCTCCGCATCTCACTCGGCCCCTTAGCGCGTTCGGTTCCTGTGGCGGACCCCCAGGTACCGAGATCCCGGGCGGCTGGCCATCTCGCGTTCCCGCGGTCGGAGCTCGACGCCGACCCCCGGTGCCTCATCCCCAGGGTCTCCCATTGAGGCATTCATAGCCTTTCCCTGGAGATGACGTCCGGTTGGCGTTTTCCTGGTCCGGGCGTCCGACGACTTCGCCGACCCCATATGCCCGTGTACCAGGTCCCGCTTAACGCGCATTTATCATAAAATCTCGTGTCCGACCCGTGGCTACCGATTTCCCGAACCACCGGTCGGATCGCCACGCCGATCGCATATGCCTGCTCTGGGAAGCCCTCGCGGTTGGCACATGCCCTTATTTTTCGCGCAACGCTGTCCGTTTGAGATTTTACAAATCTCTCGAATTACCGGTCGTATCGCAATGCCGATCGCATATGCCTGCTCTGGGGGGCCCTCGCTGCTGGCACCTGCCCCTATTTTTCGCGCAACGCTGTCCGTTTGAGATTTTACAAATCTCCCGAATTACCGGTCGTATCGCAATGCCGATTGCATATGCCTGCTCTGGGGGGCTCTCGCGGCTGGCACATGCCCCTATTTTCCGCCCAACGCCGTCCGTTCGAGATTTTTCAAATCTTCCGAATTACCGTTCGGATCGCGACGCCGGCGTGATATGCCCGTTCAGGAGAGGCTCCGCTATCGGCACATGCACCTACCTTTCGGAAAACTTCACCCGCTTGCGAATTTCCGAACGCCGGTTCTGCTCGTCTCGCAACCTATCTCGGACCGTTTCTCGCGTCGCGCCTACGCGGCATTTCCCCGCGAAACTGAAGATTACGTGTGGCTCACGCGTTTAGGGCTCGGTCGTGATGCGCGTCAATAAACAAAACAAAATAACCTTGAGCCAAATAAAATTTTACGACCGGCCTATATAATACCTTAATCCTACTGGGGCTCGCGTGCCCCGGGCACAACCTATCACTAACTTAATCGCTAATTGCGCCGGATGGTGGGGCAGCGCTCTACCCACATCCCATCCTCGGAACGCTATGCACAACCCCGGAGTCACGGGCTCGTTCACGGCCCTTCAGTCTGCGACTCCGGATTGCTCGACGGGCTCCGAAAGGAGATCGTCGAGCGCTCATCCTCGTCCGGAACGCGCCCCTTGCCGTCCCTCTGTCCGGCCGGTGGTGGCGTCCCCTCCGTCGATCTCGCCGCTGACAAACGCGATTGCAGCTCCACAATCATTGCCTCCAGTGCGGCAATCCCCGGCGACGTTGCTACATCCGCGGTCGGTAGCGCGGTATCGACCGTCGGTATCGGCGCGCCCGTCTCTGCCTCGCTCGGTACCCGCTCGGCTGGGTTCGCCTGCTCGGCGCTCGCGACTGTTTCCGCGTGCGCGTGCGGTTGCCCCGTTGCGTCGACCGTCACCTCGGTCGGTAACGCCTGGACGATCGGCACGTCTTCGGTCGCACTTCCGCTCGCGGCCGCGATGCCCGGACCTACCGTGTCAGGCGGACGCTCCGGCGTCCCCGGCTGGCTGGCTCGTCCCGTCGGCTCCGGTCGGTCCGTCAGCTGTCGCACGACTTCCGCCGACAGCCTGCGCAGCTGGACCTTCGGCAGCTTCGCGCCTATTTGACGGGCAGACAATGCGTGCGGTCGCAAGGTTAGGTTGTGACCGAACATTTGGTCTGAGAAATTATAAGTACTCACTTTTCGTTATATAAATTGGTCGCCACTGTATTTAACGCATGAATACAGAATGTTAATGGCCAGCGTGCATCTTCAGAGACGTGGCTTCCTTCCTTCCTGTCCTGCTATCGTTCGCTGCTCACCTCGCTGCGTAATCTCGACAGAGTCTTTATGCAATGCCGCGCACTTGATAAAGTTGCACGAAACGATAATTCGAAGTGAAGGAAAGGATTGGTAAATGAACTTTGAGAATTGTATTGATTTAACAACAACAATAAAATATATTTATTGTACTCTTGCACAAGTACAGAAAGGCGAATAATGTGAATTCGGATGGTTCACGGCGTTGGCCGGGTAATTCCCGATATCACGCACAGCACGCGTTGAATAATCGCAACGAAAAGATTTTTGCAAGTATCCGCAATGTACGCGAAGTACAATCGGCTTATCTTCCGTTAGTCGATCTCGAGAAAATATTCTAAGTCCGCACTCGGTATATCTCGAAACACAAACTGTCGCTAAAAGACCGTACTCTCTGACTAGTCCGTCGGGAAAGACCGCACTCTCCTCCGGTTGATCGGGAAAGACCTCGCTTGGTCTCTGGCGCTGGCTTATATACCCTCTCTGGCAGTTAGACCCCACTCGGACTCGATCCACCAATCACGGGCTGGCACACCCAGCACCACCCACTTCCCAACATGTTGCTGTCCTTCTCTAAAGCTTTTAACGTATTTTTCTGCGTCACGAAACATCTATCAAAATGCCGACTCTTTGAAACTTGCCGACTCTAAATTGGCCTTCGAGACTTGCAACGACATGTTAGAAAGTTCACGTTATTTTCCCGATAGAAAATATTAAGTGAATAAAATATAAACGTGATGAATCCCCTTTTACAATGTTGCACGCATACCCGTTCGCTACATGCAATATTCAATTTACACAATTATCACTCTTTTACAATAATTCGCGGTTTCCCTGCTCATTACAAATATAATTAACTAATATCACATATACGATTGCATTTAACAATTAATCATACTAATTCACTCTTTTTATTTTCAGGTACGCATCCAGGATCTCCAGGACTCATCCGTTAAGTAATACGGTAAGTATAAATGATATAAATCGATAAAAAAAAAGGAAATCTCTCATTCCTCACTTTTAACTCTCTTTTTTCCAGATTTCCTCTGAAAAACATGAGTTTCGCAAATAAACGATTAATCAACGGAAAAATTATATATGAGGACTCGCTAGGACCTCAGGAACACGAATCTATCGCGTTTGTTAAGAAAATGTTATAAATAAACAATTTTGTAAATCTTTGGAAAAATGCAATAAAAACTATATATCTGAGCTCCTTAGGCTCCACTGAACTCGAATCTATCGTCAAAATATCAAATTTATCATTAATTAACAAATTCATTGAAATTTGCATAAAGTTGTAAAAAGCATCTAAATTGAATAAAAATTATATATTTGGGCTTCTGTGACCCCACTGAACATTAATCCGTCGTTAAATTTTCACAAAACTTGTTAATTAACAATTTTTGCAAAATCTTTAAATATTGATAAATTTCAAGTTTTCTCGACGTAGCACACTTATATTAATGCTAACTAACATAACCTACACTTTGGATTCGCAAAAAACACTTTAATTAATAAATTGACACAAAATGGTCGCTCATCGAAATAACGCAAAAATCATTATAAAAATTATATATTCGCTCTCCATGAGCCACTATAAACACGAATATAACGTTGAAATATCAAAATTGTAATTATTTATGTTTTTTTTATAAAAAAGTTTAAATAATGCAAAAATCACAAAACAAATTACATCACGCGTTTCCTTACGTCCAATTAACAAATACTACGCACTCATATCACTAAAAAATCAATTATTTAATAATCTCACCCTTGAGTGTCAAATATGGAAATAATGAGAATTTCATCGAAAAAATTATATGAGCATGTTCACCATTACTAAATTAAGACATATAAATCACTCTCGCTCGATTTGCACACGATTTGCCCAACTAGGCCTAAATCTTAATAATTATAAAGAATCGCTGATTTTCACACAATCGAATAAATGTCCGCCCTTTTCAGGCTTCTAACAACACGAATATATTTATCAAACTCGATATTAAATGAAACTAAAAGAATTTATTACAATATTTGAAGAATGGTCAGAATCGTAATCAATAGTGACTGTTGTCACATCCACCGATTCATCATACCATGAATGACTATATCGATGCATAAAGGCACATATCTATTCTTCTGACTTTTAATCACATTACTATCGTATTTAACGAATTTAACCCTTTATGCACCGGAAAAGTGACTCTGCACAAAATAAAGAATTTCCGGCACGGAAAATAAAAATAAAATTGTTTCAAAATATGGCTTTGCACACCATTATAAAAATTACTTTAAAATATTGTAACTCTTACGCACGTTCCCGTGTCTCTAATTGATTATATTACTTGTACGCTAATATACCTATCGAATAAATGAATAGATTATATTGAAATAAACTTACGCGCTAAGGATTATGTATTTTTAGTGATTATATTAATATATATACGCGACTCGCCTCGTCGCAGCCTCCCTCACACGTCATGCCGCTGACTCGACTCCATCTCAGCTGGCATCTCGTCCCCCTCGTCGTACGACGGAAGAGTGACGTTGAGCTCGGTCTCGTCACTCGAGCCGACCTCCTTTCTCATTCCTTCGCCCGTAGGAACTGGTTTCGAGCACCTCATCTTTGCCTCTGCCTTTGTTTTGACCGCCGGAGTGCCGGACTGCTGCCTCGCATCCTGGGTCTCCATTGTGGTGACTGATAACGCCAATGAAGCCGATTTACTTTTAGTAGTCGGTTTCAAGGTTCCCTCAGGGGGCGGGGGAGGCCACCGGGGGCCCTCAGGGGCCCCTAAGGGCCTTCCCCGCTACGGGTTTTGCGAACCCGAGATACCCGAGCACACCAGCACCGTAACTCCCGTCGACCGTGAGGTCGGCGGGGGCCGGGGAGTCCTGCGGGACTCGCGAGGTAGGCGGCCTCTATAAAAGACGCCCGGTCTGGACGAGACCGTGAGGGAAGAGCCTTCGCTCCCCCAACCGTCCCCTCAGGGGTCGGGGGCGGTCTCTGGATGTCCTTCGGGGCTTCCGGAGGGCGTCCCCGATACGGGCTTGACGAACCCGGGGTACCCGAGCTCGGGCAGGCTGGGCTCGTAAGCTGGGGAAGCCAACCAGCCTAGGAGAAGGAAAACTCCGTAATAAAACCATTTTTTTGTATATGATGATGGACAATAAGATAGGAAAGGAATTACCGCCCCAGGGTGACCGGACACCCAGGGGCCGGCGTGGGAGGGGGTATTGTCCCAGCCTTCCCCATGTCGTCATCAGACGATGAACTGCCCGATAGGTCCGGAGCGAGCCTGTCGGGCAAAAGGGCGATCGCTGCCATGAAAGAGAGTAGGAAGAGGAGCAAGGTATACTCTCGGAACGCGGAGGGAATTGTAGAGTGGAAGAAGAGGGAGATGGAGGAATGGGAGGACTTGGTCAACGATACGGAATCGGACGGCTTGTGTATGTTGTCACTCGCCCTGATTGGAGAGATAGATTCGGGTATTGCGATACCTGAAACCATGGAGGTGGTGGAGAAGTTGCTCTACGTAATAGCAAACTTCCAAGCTCGAATGAAGGAGAAAGAGAAGGTAATTGCCTTATTGAGGGAGCGTGACTCTCCTATGGAGGCGATGGAGAAGGAGAGGGTAGAGAGGAGAGAGGTCGCTGTGCAGGCGACGTTGAGACTGGGGGACAGGCGCACCATTGCCACTCAAACGATGGTGCGCACTAAGGATAGAGGACAGGATGCCCCTGGTAGAGCGGCGTTCGGTGATCGGGGGCCTTCGGGGGACCTGGCGTCCCGGGTGGAGGCCCTCGATCACACGGTGGAGAAATTGGCGAGAGAGGTTGTAACCGGACGCGGTCAGTTATAGGCTCGGGATGCGCAAAATATCTGCCTTTTCACGGTCGCCACTCGGTTTCACCTTCAACCCACCGAGAAGGATATGGTAAGTATCAATCAAGTCTTCGAATAACTAATCTATCTTATTTTCAGGTTCCCGTCGACGATGGATGAGCACCACTGCTGCACCAGGATACCAGCTTCGCCGCGGACCAGGATCACCGACGATGGACTTCGATGGGCCGACGACGACGTATGACGTAAGTATAGGGTAAGTATTTCGAAATAATTGTTGATAATTATTTATAATAAATGAAACATTTATTCATTTAATTATTCACAGATGTTGGTTACAATTGTCACTCATTACGAACGGCCGCCCGTAATCCTCTCTTTCGTATCGTGAGGATTGACAGCTCGCGATGCTAGAATTTTCTAAGTACCGACGGTTCGAGAACGTTGACTAATTCGATGTTAATTGGTAGCTAAGTACCTCTCACTTCCTGTTACGAGTGAGCACTTAACGCGTTTCGCGGGCGTTACCGGTTGTTGTGGATGACGGCGGCACTTCGAGAATGTTCGCGTGTCGAGAATATTCTAAGTCCCGATGGACCTTCGAGAATATTCTAAGTCCCGAAATCTCTACTCGCGCACGCAGCGTGTTGCCGCTTCGACGATCCCCGATAGACTGCCTCGAGCTGTGGCGCTCGCTTCGGCTCCCCACCTTCGCGCGACCCCCCACTCCGCGCTTTCTCCTTCGAGAACGTTCGCGCACGCCGTAGCGGATCACATGCGATCCCCTAGTGCAAACGTTCTAGAAGACTCTGGCTGAAACTTCCGCCGCCAGTACACTCTCGAAGAGCCTCTCTCCCGGTGCCGCTGCACCAGGTTTCCACTTTTCGCCGAGTCGGTTCTACCTCGACGTCCACCCGTGCGCAGTCCTCCATGGAGGTCCCCGATCACGCTCCCGTGGGTTTTCCCAGGAGAAGATGTCCGGGCGACATCGGGGGTCTCGGCCGTTGACGCCGACCCCACAGCCGCGCTATTCTGGACCTGGTAGACGTTCTCCGGTACCGCGTTCCCGGAGAATATACCCCTGGTCCCCATTCGCTTGCTCGCCTCCGGAGCTCGACGCCGACCCGATATCTGCGCTTACCGCGTGTCGACTTCGCCGATTCCGTCGACTCGTCTCGCAGATGACGCTCGCATGCCGTTTTAGCGTTCCCTCGCACGGGCTTCGACGCCGACTTATGGGCGTGGCGTACCAAGTCCCGACAAGTGAGTCGAACCTACTTCGCCTCGCAGCGGACTTACCGTTTCGCCGTTTTCTACCGCCGGCTCTTACTTCGCCGCGAACTCGCCCGGATGATATACCAAGTATCGCGGACCCGTATCGCGCCCGAATGACTTGACGATTACGTGTGGCTCAGCTCTTAAATAACTAATTTCCGCCTGAGCCGCCTCTTTGACGGAAAGCCCTCGGTCCCTAACTTCTGGTCACCTAATTTTCCTACTACGTCATGCGAGGGCTCGGGATACGAATCCTAACGGGCATCGCGCCAGACCGCCCCTACATTTGAATTTCTGCTTCGCACGCATGCGCCCCCGCTCCTCCTCACTCCGTGTCCGGTCTTTCGTGGCGGGCGGCTGCAAGGTTCGCTCCCTTGCCAGGGGGAGGAGGGCACTTTTCCGCCGGAGAGGTCGGCGGGCGCTGCCTCCTCCTACGCCGGTTCAGGCCCGGGGGGGGGGGGGGGGATGACCTCGGGGGCGTCGATGAGGGGTGGCGCTGTGGCCCCTGCTTCCCTCCCTCTCGTTGGGCGTAAGCGCGGCGGGGGCGGGGGTGGCGAGGTGCTGGGAGGGGAGCCTCCCCTATCTAGGAAGGGTTGTGACCGGACGGAGGGCCGGTAATGTATATGACTCAATTTTATATGATTCTACCACGGTCGCCACTCGGTTTTATCTTTACCCACCGAGAAAGATATGAATATAATTATCACTGATCCTTTCGTTGACCTTGCTAATCCCCTTTTTTCTGCTTCGGGCTCTCTGGATTGACCGCTGCTGGACTGCCGCTGGACCGTCTTGAAATAAACGTGTCATTTCTCTTTAGCACACGTCCCTGTAGCGTACCTCGTGCGTTATCGGGAAATGAACGTTTTTCTTCTCGTTAGTACACGTCCCTTTAGCGCACCTCGTGCGCTATCGGGAAATAAACGTTTTTTTTCTCTTTAGCACACGTCTTTTTAGCGCACCTCGTGTGCTATCGGGAAAGAAACGTGCGTGCGCTATCGGGATAATGCTTCCAACATTTCGTGCGCTATCGGTACTATGTTTCATTTTCTTGTGTGCTATCGGGCAAATGTGCATATTAGTTGGTGCGCTATCGGGATGGTGCGCCATTTATTTGGTGTGCTATCGGGACGTGTGCTAAAGGGATGTGGGCTATCGGGAATTATTTTAAATTCGACGTGTGCTATCGGGCTGTGCGCTATCGCACCGTGCGCTAACGGGACCCTCCCATCGGGTGATTCGCGTGATATCGCATACATTGTTACTTATACATAGTCGTCGCGATTATTTATACATGTTTCCCATATAACATTACTAACCTATTCATTGATAACGCCTTCGAAGTTCCTCTATCTTCGACGGCGTCATCATTTGACGTGATTTAATCACTTTTCCGCCTTGCCATACGCTCGCGTATGGTAATTTCCTCCTACAATCTTATAATTTCAATGTGTGAAATCTACCGATTTCGCACTGTGGGTGTGACGGGCGTATGCCATTGCGTTTACATATTAAATTTCGCTTCACTCGGGTAACGCGTTCGCTAACTAGCCTCCTGGGCCTCGCACGATATAATCGACTTCATATTCGCGTTCCCCGCGTCGCCTAGGACTCATTTCCATTTTTACTTTCGCGATCGGCCTTCCGGTTCGCTATTTCCCGGGGCGTTGGCCGGACGTTGACGCCAACCCTATGGGGCTGTTCCTTAGGACCTAGTACATCCATCTATATCATTTGTTCCAGGAGAAGTGTCCCCCCCTCCCCTCGTGTAGGGCCACCTTGGCGTGGTGAGGGGGCTCCCCGTTCGGATCCGGTGGGTCATGTCCATCGATCTCTGCTTGCAGAGACCGATGTGGTGACTCACTGGTGAGGTGCGGGGTTTAAGAGCTCTACCTTCCTGCCGCCGGCCTGCGGGCCGGAGTGGCGGGAAGAATGGGAGCCCGGCGACTCCCTCAGGAACTGGCTTTCGGGTCGGTCCTAATCGCCGGTAGGGGAAGGCAACCCCGACTTCAAACGCCCGGTCGGCCGGGACCGTTAGGGGGAGTTTCTACTCCTCCCACCGGCCTAGAGGAAGATAAAAACCACGGGGATTGGGGGGCCTCCTTCCGGCCATTGCACGCCGGTGCTCCGGCAGGCTCGGGGGGAGGTTAATGGTTTTCCCTGGGGAGAGAGGTGGGGCGGGGGCCTTTGGCCTCGTTCCCGGGCTGACCGCGGCCGTCGGATCTCTCGGGCAATGGCCCGGTCCGTCGGCCTGGGGACTCGGTCGGGGGTTTTTTCCGCCTCACGTCGCCACATCCCGGGGTTGGGCCCACTTTCCCATTGCACGTCGGTGCTCCGGCAGGGGAAGTGGGTCGGGATGTCCCTTGTGGGGTGGGATAGAGTCGGCCGTAGCCCCGCGGTTGGGGGGTCAAAAGGCCTGCGCTCCGTCTTTGGGCGGAGGCTCCGCGGTCGGGGGCAACCTCGGCCGTGCGAGCTGCGGGCCTAGATCGCCCTTCCGCGGGGGTGCGAAGATCCCCTCTCTTCGGAGAGGGGATAACCGCCTTTCGTCCGTCCGTCAGTACATGGTGCTGGGTGGGGCGGAGGGTAGGCCCGTGTAAGGAGTGTGCACACCAGGGACGTGGTCCCACGGTTTCCCTTGCACGGAGGGTCGTTCCGGGCCGCTCGGACGTATTCCGAGGTCGGGGCCGGGGCGACCTGGGTGAGAGAGACCCGTCGGGCCGCTCGGACATATTCCGAGGTTGGGGCCGGCGGGTCTACAGCCGCCGGGTGTAAAAGACCGGCGGCGCGTGCGGGGCTTTCCGGTGGTCGGGGATCGCATCCCTCCCGAACCCGGTCACCGAGAGTCAGATGTGCCACCGATGCGGAGGTCACCTCGGGCGGTGGCGAGACTTTAACATGCTGGTCGCCACGGCGGGTAAGGCCATGGGTGTGGTGCGACACTCTTGGCCCCAACCGTCCGTGGGGCCCCCCGCGTGGCAGCACCCGCTGCGGTGCTCCGGGGGTCGGAGCCCGGGGACCCCCGAAAGCCGGTGGGGGAGTCTCTCCCACGGGCGTGTAGGGCCTGGAGCCCAGTGCCCCCGATGTACATACCGAGGCATTGTCACCTCCTCTGAGGGAACTCGGGGGCGCCGGCCGGTTGGGAGCTCGCTCCTGGCCGGTCGGTGGGGGTATACCCTGGGTGGCGAGCCGCAGCGGGGAGTGGGATTAATTCGAAATGCCAGACATGAAGAAAAATCCAAATCGAGCTCAGGAAGTGGGAGGAGGATGGGCAGCGAGCCTCGCGAATCGGACAATGAGTCCGATAGCCAGGCTCAAAGGTCCGACAGAACGGTAAAAAAAACCGCCAGAGGACCAAGGAGCGCTATAGAACGGGCAGCCGAGTCCGTGTCACAGGGGGCAACTCCTGGAACTAGCGCTTTGCCGGTTGACGGCGAGGAGACGGAGAGGGTTGCATTCGTCGCTCCCTCCCCCAACGGGAAGGAACCAGCCGATGAGGACCCCCTAAACAGATCATCCTGTTTTCTGCAAAGGGCGGACATAGCTACGCTTACAGAAGAGGCGGAGCACTCCGACAACACGGCGGATGACGTTATATCCATCTCGGACGACGAAGAGGGGCCTGACTCGTCAGTCTTCACACTCGGTCGACGGTCGGAAAGGGACCAGGACGAAGACTGGGAAGAGGAAGACCCAAGCAGCCAAAAGGCTCGAAGAAAAGAAGGAGCGGAGAGTAAGGGACCTTACAGACCCTTCAGTACCCGCCCACCTTTCAAAAAGTAGAAAAGCTAGGAGCTGGCAATGTTGGATGAGCTCAAGGAAGCCCCAACAAGAGACCTTACGAATCGCTTTCTAGAGGCCGTGAGAATGGTGGACAAAGTCTGCTCCACCGCAAAGAACCTCTGGGGACCATATCAGGGGTCTTTGAATCAGGCCGCAGCGATCATCACCGCTGCCGTTAACCACATAATCACTCGCATGGAGCGCGACGATGACCAGTATGTCAAGGAGGCAGAACTGGACGAGCTCCGCGCTCAGGTGACCGCTAGGAAGGAGGAAAACGACAAGCTCCGCAGGCAGGTGGAGAAGTTGTTGTCCCGCCTCAAGGAGGCCCCTATGGAGGTGGAGATGGAGGACGACTCCCCCATCCCACCTTCTCCAACTAGGGACACGGGTACAAGGAAGATGAGGAAAGCTCGAGCTAACGTCATCCCAGATACGTCCTCAGACGATGAGGATGACGTAAGGAGGGAGAAGGCCGCTTCCGAAAGGAACAGACAGCGGCTCCTTAAAGAAATGCATGAGGAAGGCCTGCCACCCGTAATCAGGCCTGCGATTGGAGGAAAAACCACCATTTTGGAGGAGGTCGTACCGCCGAAGGCCACCGTAACTGACGCACGGCAAACAACGGCCGACGTTCAGCAAACAGCGAATGACGCAATCGCGCAGCGGATGGACAAACTTGAATGTATGTTCACCTCGTTCATGACACGGTTGGCGAAGGGACAGAGCGTTGTTTCTTCGAACGCCGTGACGACTCCAGCTGCAACTGTGGATGCAGCATCAAGACGCGGTCCAACAAAGGGTGGCAAACCTGACTTAAAATCGGGAGGAAGTAACAACCCCAAGCCGAAGCCCTCTTTTGCAGAGGTAACCAGGAAAACAGCGCCGGCTGGGAACAAGTCCACAACTACGGGACATAAGAATGCTGGACCCACGAACGATAAACGGACTAGCAAGAGTTCCTCAGTTCCTCAAGAGACTTCGAAACAGGCGGCCAAATCAGAGGAGAAAGCCTGGACGACAGTCTCGAAGAGGAAGAGGAACAAGGGGGGACAAATTAACCAGCTTACCTCTGGCAAAGGCAAGGGTAAGGCTGAGTTACCTCCCGCCAAAGGGAAACCAGCCGTGGCCAAGCCCGCACCGGCGAGACCGGCGAGAACGGCTAGTCAGCCGAAACAAGCCACGGCGGTACCCAATAAGAAAGCGGCAAGGAAGAAGCCACCGAGAAGTGCAGCGATCGTGATCACTAGCGCGGAGGGAGGTTACGATGACCTCCTCCGCGAGGCAAGAACAAAGATCGACCCGGCGGAGATGGGTTTCACCGCCGGGTTTAGGCCGAAGAGGGCCCTCATCATAGAGATGGCGGGGAGGGAGAACGGCCCAAAGGCGGATCTGTTGGCGGACAGCCTCGCTAAGTTGTTCGCTGACCGCCCCTCCGTAAAGATCTCTAGGCCGGAGAAGACAAGCGAGCTCCGTATCCTCGACCTGGAAGATTCCATCACGGCCGAGGAAATAGCTGTAGTTATCGCCAGGAAGGGAGGTTGCCCTCCCTCCCTGGTACAGGTGGGGCAGCTGCGCAGGGGGCCAAACGGGCTTAATACAGCTTGGGTCAAATGTCCCCTCGCGGCTGCCAACGCCGCCCTGCAGGAAGGTGGGCGTATAATGATGGGCTGGTTCGCGGTCCGCGTCCAGGCCCTGGAGAGCCGTCCCCTCCAGTGCTTCAGGTGCCTGGAGGGGGGGGGGCACGTCCGCTCACAGTGTCCGAGCGCGACAGATAGGAGCGCCCGATGTTACCGTTGCGGAGGCGACGGACATCGGGCTCGCGACTGCAAGGAAACGCCATGCTGTCCAGTCTGCTCGGACTTGGGCAGACCGGCGAACCATCGCGCAGGAGACAGGGCTTGTCAGCCTGCCAGGAAAAAGGTGGAGCCTGGTAGACTGGCGGGCAAAGATAAGGCGGGGCCCTCAAATAAGGCTAGGAACGAGAGGATGGGGGTAGACAGGGGGACGAAATCCCGCCCCCAACCCCAGCTGCCCACCATCACTGGCATGGAGACGGTGAACGTCAAAGTCATCGGCAAGAGGCCCCGCAAGAGAGCTGCCTTGACCGTGGAGGACATTGGGAAGGGGGACTCGGAGAAACCCCTTCCACAGCGAAGAAGGAAAAATAGGGACGGCTCCGCCGGGGGAGTGTCGTGACAGCCACAGCTAGCGCCGTCTCAAGGGCTCCCAACGGCGGAGACCCACCCTACACAGGAACACAAGGAGGAGGGAACACCAGTGGTGGTGCTTGAAAGGATGCCCCCCCAATTACCGGCGCTGACATGGGTTCCCATCGAGACACCCGAGACACCAGGTCAACTCGATATGGAGGCACTCTTGGGGAATTTACCCGAAGTTGCAGAAGGTGAAGTGAAGAGGATGGAGGCCTCAAATGATGAGGAATTGTAATGCCTCCACGCATCCTTCAAGGAAACTTAAACCGCAGCCCCGGCTCACAGGACGTGTTTATTCACACAATGGCGGGGCTGCGGTCTTGGGGTTGCCGCGGAGCCGCACCGAGTTCCTCCAAACCACGCGTTGTGGGCGGGGAGCCGGTGCAGCCTAGTGGCTATTACATGGCGGCAGACCCGGGAGCCCGTTCCCTGCTCGAAGTTCGGGGCGGGGGACGGGTTCGTAATGGTCAAGTGGGGCCGTGTCTATGTAGCGGGGGTATACATTTCCCCCAACGTGGACACGGCCTCATACGAGAGGGTTCTTGCAGACCTGAGGCACTGCATCATGAGGATTCCTCCCGCTCGCGGGGAAATAATGGTGGCCGGGGATTTCAACGCCAAGTCAGCGTTGTGGGGCTCCCCGGCCACCAGTAGGCGAGGGAGGATCCTAGAAGTTTGGGCGGCGGGCCTGGGCCTTGTGGTCCTGAACACAGGCACCGTTCAGACCTGTGTTAGGTGGTAGGGGGGGTCCATTATTGATCTGACGTGGGCAAGCTCCTCTGTCGCCCGTCGGGTGAGGGACTGGAGGGTGGCCGAAGAGATAGAATCCCTATCAGATCATCTCTTCATCGAGATGAGTCTCTCGGCCATCCCCCCGGCGGTCCAGGCCCGCCGTGAAGAGGCAGAGTTACGTTTTCCGAGGTGGGCCATGAAAAAATTAGACGCCGACCGTTTGAGGGCAGCTATGCGCACCTCACTTTGGGTCGACGACACCTCGGCCGCCTCGGACGACGTGGACGAGGCTGCAAATTGGATCGGGGAAGTGATGGCGGCGGCTTGTGACGCCGCCATGCCCCGATCCAAGCCTCAGATAAGGAAGGCCGCCTATTGGTGGACGGAGGAGATCGCCGAGCTAAGGCGCTCCTCCGTCCACGCCAGGCGGCGCTGGTTGCGCGCTAGAAGGAGCGGCAACCAGCGCAGGTTGGACGAGACGGGAGTAGAGTACCGCTCCGCCAAGCGGCTCTACTCCTGGGCCATCAAACAGGCCAAGGACAGGTCATGGCAGGAACTCCTGCAGGCCCTGGACGAAGATCCGTGGGGGCGTCCATATCGCATGGTCCTCGGTAAATTGAGGATTTGGGCGCCCCCAGTTACGAAGTCCGTGGAGCCCGAATTCCTCGAAGAAGTGGTGGACACCCTGTTCCCGGACGATCCCGGTGAATGGAGGCCCCAATCCACCAGCAACGGATTGGTGCGAGGAGTTCGAGGTCTCCATGGACGAGATGAGGAAAGCTGCCAAGAAACTTAAGGCAGGCAAAGCTCCAGGGCCGGACGGGGTTCCGGGGAAAGTCTGGTCCTTGGCCACTGGGGAACTGGCCGAGCGCTTGCGTGTCATTTACACCAAGTGCCTCAGGCAAGGCCGGTTTCCCAAGGCGTGGAAAAGGTCTAAATTGGTCCTCCTCCTAAACCGGGGAAACCCGCCGACCAGCCGTCGGCGTATAGGCCAATTTGTTTGCTGGACGAGGTCGGCAAGCTCTTCGAGCGGATAATAGCCGACCGAATCGTCCAGCACCTGTCCCGCACTGGGCCTGACTTATAGCAGGCCCAGTTCGGCTTTCGGGAGGGAAGGTCTACGGTCGATGCGATCAAGCGTATCGAGTCCCTCCTGAAGGCCGCATTGGAGGCCGACAGGGTGTTGCTCGGCGTCAGCTTTGATGTAGCGAATGCATTCAACACCCTGCCGTGGCCGGTGATAAGGGACGCGCTCCTTTATCATGGAGTGCCCCCTTATCTAGTGGCCACACTGTTTGATTACCTGCGGGACAGGAAATTGGCCTATACGGACCGGGATGGTGTGGTCCGTATCAGGCTGGTCATGCGGGGAGTTTCGCAAGGGTCGGTCCTAGGGCCACTCTTGTGGAATATTGGTTACGATTATGTTCTCCGGGTCGCCCTCCTCCCGGGATGTTGGTTAAACGGCTAAGCTGATGATACATTCCTGGGAGTCGAGGGCGACACGTGGGAGGAGGCCAAGGCAAGGGCCAACGTCGCAGTGGCGGCAGTCGTGGCCGCGATGAAGAAAGTGGGCCTTAAGGTGGCCCCAGAAGACACAAGCTGTCTTCTTTTATGACAAGTCAATGGGGAGACCACCCGGGGCCCACATAATCGTGCAGGGAGTTCGGGTCCCCGTGGGGGCCAGTATGAAACTACTGGGTCTCTGGCTGGATGGCACCTGGAGTTTTGGCGAGCACTTTGCTCGCCTAACTCCCAGAGCCAAGGGCGTGGCCAACAGTTTGGCCAGGCTGATGCCCAACCTGGGAGGGGCGAGCGGTCGTGCTCGCCGGCTTTACGCCGCGGCGGTGCACGCCGTGACACTCTACGGCGCCCCAATATGGGCGCCGGTGGTGGAGGGCTCGGGCCGAATTAAGGCGATGTTACGCCAAGTTCAACGGCCCATTGCCCTAAGGGTGTCACGTGCGTACTGCACCGTCTCACACGCGGCGGCGACGGTCCTCGCGGGGCTCCCCCCGCTGGAGCTCGCGGCCCGCCAGTGCGCCGAGGTGTACAGGCGCGAGCGGGAATTGCGGGCTGGGGGAGCGCCAATCCTACCGAGGGCCCGTAGAGCCATTAGACTCCAGGAGAAGACCGCCCTCGTCGGGCGATGGCAGACTTGGCTGGACAACGCCGAGTTTGGCCGGAGGACGGTCGACGCTATCCGGCCCTATCTAGCCGAATGGCTAGATAGTCGGCGACTCGGACTAACGTTTCACGCGGTGCAGGTGCTCACCGGGCATGGGTGCTTCGGTGGGTACCTGCACCGCATTGGTAAGGAGGCCACGACGAAGTGTCACCACTGCGACGAGGAGAGGGACACGGCGCAGCACACGCTGGCGCATTGTCCAGCGTGGGCGGGGCAGCGCCGTGTCCTACAGGGGGAGGTCGGCCAAGACCTCTCCCTCCCGGCCATAGTAGCGGCTATGGTCGGGAACCAAGAAAAGTGGCGGGCATTCACCTGCATTTGCGGGCAGGTGATGTCGCGCAAAGAGGAGGCGGAGAGAATCCGCCGGGGCGAGGTAGACCCTCCTTCCCCGGCGGATCTCTCCGATTAACGAGAAAGATCGCGGGGCGGGCCACGCGCAGCAAACGCGCCATCAACCCGCCCCCCACCATAGCCGTCGACAAAGGTTAGTCGACGGCTATCACGCCGCTAATATTCGCGGCGAGAGTAGTGCTGCACCTCTGGGCCCTCTCCCCCGACGGGGAGAGAAGCCCAGAGGATGGGAGGTTCGGCGTCCCGGCGGGGATGACGGGGCGTCGAACTACCTCCCAAAACAAAGGGAGGAGTGGCGGGGTGAGGTGGTGTCACACCCCGCCACACTATAGATAGATAATGGATCGGCCACTAGGCTGTGAGCTTACAAAGCTCTAGGGACAGAGAGCCAGACAGGCTCCGCGCTGGAGACGCCCCGGAAGTAATGATAGCCAATTCCCGGGGCGTCTTCAATCGGCGCGACGATGGACACCCGTGGAGTTTTAGCCGGTAGGCTACGGGCCGCGATCCTTGGGGGCGTGCGGGTGGGGGGCCTAGGCCCTCTTCGCCGCTTCCCCCGTAATTGGACGCAACACCCGTAGAATCCGGCACTCCCCTCGTCTTTCTCCCCGGAGGGCGAGGGAGTCTTCCCCCTCCTACATCAAAGGGGGCTGCTGGGCCACATACCGGGCCTCGGCCCGGGAACCCAGCAGTTGAAGATTTCTAAACGTTAAACAAAACAAAACAAAAAAAAAGGAGAAGTGTCCCGGTTCGCTACTTCCTGGGGCACTTGTCCGATTTCGACGGGATTGACCTCTACTTGTTCCCCTCGTCCCTCTGAACGTGCCTACGTTGTAGTTTTTCGCGTATCTACTACCGTTCGCTACTTTCGCGGGCGTTGGTACTACGCGGATGCCGTTCGGCTATTGTGTCGTTCACACCTCCCTGAGGTCGTCGGTGACCTCTGTTTTGCTCTAGGACGCTCCGTTTGCCCGTTTCCGGGGCAGTCGACCTACGTTGACGGGAGTGTGTTCGCTGGATTCCTCGCGATCCTTAGAAGCTATCTGTAGCCTTTGTTCCTGAAGAAGACGCTTGGTTCGCTAACTAGTGAACCCGGTGCGCTATCGACATGGGGTTTCTTTTATGGTGTGTCCCGGGTGTCCTGGGTGTCGCTCGCGTCGAGAAACTTTTCATTTCTCTATAACTCCGAAACTACGCTTGATTTCGCGCCGCGAGTTAGGGAATCGTGTTCTACGCTTAACGCTTAACCTCTACGCGAAAGTGGTTTTCCACTTTCGGGAATCTACTTCTTTCGCTTGCCCGAGTGTTAATCTAACCTCAAAGTCGCGTATTCTCACTTTATACAGGGTTTTCTTAACCTTTGTAGGTGTTGGTGAGAATAAAACTCTCTACACCCTGCGTATGCGGACGCTCTTTATTATACAAAATGCTTCACCGCCGTTCGCCTTTACTTTCGACCGCTTCTGTTTAATGCGACTGATCACGACGACTGTTATCGGTACAAAATAGGTTCGTCATACACACCGGCCGCCACAAGCGCCGCACGCAACCTTGTATTATTACGCGCGGTAGCAGAAGACGCGCCAATTATCATGAGAGCTCCCTTAAAAATCACTAGAAATAGCGCGCAATACAAGTAGGCGCGTACGTACCGCCCGCCTTGAAAGCCGGTGCTTTCAAACGACAAGTTTACAATAAGCTGAACGCAAATTAGATATAAAATAATCTTTTGATTCCACTCTTAAAAAGGCCGTGTTAAGTCGATAGTCGAATTTATTGTTGCTCCTTTTCCGCGATGCTGATTGGTTATCTCGATGTATTGCACGCGTTACTTCGTGTCAGATGTTATCTCGTGTGAAGCTTGCATCCCGGCTTGCTTCACTATATGATTTATGTGGCTGTCATCGCCAAAGTCGAATGACAATTAAAGTTTTACTTTATTCAAAACGCAGTTATTTTCTTATATATCAAAAAATCGAAGTATCTGTGTATCTCAAAAAATGGAAGTATCTGTGTATATCTCAAAAAATTGAAGTATCTGTGTATACCTAAAAAAAACTGATGAGATATTTTTATACTTCTAAAAAACCGATGTGGTATGTTTGTATTTTCACAAAAATAAATGATATCTATAAATTGCGTTAATTATAAAATAAATATATATTCTTCGGAAAATAACTGTTGTATTATTTTTAAAAAATATCTTTGTATTTAAGTGTCTTCTTACACAAGTCATAATAGCTTCATTTTTCCTTACAGCCATTATAATATAACCAAATTCCGTTACCTAACTCAACCCAAGTGTGATATGTATCTTTTTAAATAAATGTTTTCTTGATTGATCTTTAAATAAATCTTTAAATTGCGTTAATCAGAAAGAGAAGATACAATTACAAAATTTTTAATCCAACACAGGAATACAAGGTATTTAAATGCAAAGATGTTAATCGCAAAAATTAAAAACTGTTAAAGAAGTAACAATAAAAAATGCAAATATTTTATTGAAATAAAAAAAATTTCGTACAAATACTTAACGCTGCTTTTTTACTACAGTCACAACAAAATTACTTTTTTAAAAAAAGGTAAAAAAAGGCGCCAAGTACACGAGCAGCATGTTAGCTCGAAGAAAGTGGTTATGGAGTAAAAAAGCAGCGTTAAGTATTTGTACGAAATTTTTTTTTATTTCAATAAAATATTTGCATTTTTTATTGTTACTTCTTTAACAGTTTTTAATTTTTGCGATTAACATCTTTGCATTTAAATACCTTGTATTCCTGTGTTGGATTAAAAATTTTGTAACTGTATCTTCTCTTTCTGATTAACGCAATTTAAAGATTTATTTAAAGATCAATCAAGAAAACATTTATTTAAAAAGATACATATCACACTTGGGTTGAGTTAGGTAACGGAATTTGGTTATATTATAATGGCTGTAAGGAAAAATGAAGCTATTATGACTTGTGTAAGAAGACACTTAAATACAAAGATATTTTTTAAAAATAATACAACAGTTATTTTCCGAAGAATATATATTTATTTTATAATTAACGCAATTTATAGATATCATTTATTTTTGTGAAAATACAAACATACCACATCGGTTTTTTAGAAGTATAAAAATATCTCATCAGTTTTTTTTAGGTATACACAGATACTTCAATTTTTCGAGATATACACAGATACTTCCATTTTTTGAGATACACAGATACTTCGATTTTTTGATATAACCACTTTCTTCGAGCTAACATGCTGCGCGCCACATACTTAACGCCTTTTTTTTTACCTTTTTTTAAAAAGGTAATTTTGTTGTGATATCATTTCTTTTTGTAGTATTAGGGATCATATAAGCATTAAACAGTATATGTTTATAACATATATATTTTGCAACATAGAATACAAATACAACTCAGCGTAATATGTTATAAGCATGTACTAGTATAGTATATCCTTAGGTGATAGTATGTCTAAGTAATAGTATGTAAACATAACACTTCTGTATGTTCAACAACAACAAGGATCTGTACATATAAAAATAAATTTTCTTTACTAAACACATGCACATGTAAAGAAGATTAGGCTATTTACAAACATCTTTATTCCTGTATTACAATAATTTGTTAAAATAAACAAAATTTAAATTTAAAAAAAGGATTTTAAAGCTTAAAATCTCTAATTTTGAAAGGTTACTATTATTTTTTAGTTTCTATGAGTTTGATAATTTTTACATATAAAAAACTACGAGCTGGACAAAATAGAAAATTTTTCTCTCACTTTGTGGGCCTGTCACGTGCACAAAAAAAATCTGTGAAAATTTTCAACTTCTTAACATGAAAGCTTGAAGTTTTCCTTACAAAATCTTTTTTTTTTAATGTTTCTACGATTTTTTGTTGCTGAGTTATCGTGGATTGAATAAGAAATGAGCATTTTGACTTTAATCTCATAACTCTCTTAAAAAAATCATCGTAAAAAAAGATTTTGCAAGAAAAACATCAAGCTTTCATGTTAGGAAGTCAAAAATTTTCGCAGATTTTTTTTTGTGCACGTGACAGGCCCACAAAGTGAGAGAAAAATTTTCTATTTCGTCCAGCTCGTAGTTTTTTATATGTAATTTTATATACACATACATACACGCACAAAAGAGAGAAAGAGACACACACACACACACACATTGAAGGCGTCGGCGGTGCGGTAGCTATAAAGAGAAAAGGCTCTAAATATTTATATCTGCAATACTTTTTTATGTTAACTCGATTTATGGATATAGTATTTATTGTCGACAATATTGATACATCTTCGCTACATTGTGTGGTATATATTAATAATATATTATATTACTTTTCTAAGTGTATAACTTTCTGCTGTATTCCTACAATCGCTACATTGTGTGGTATATATTAATTAATTAATAATATTTTTTATGTAACACGTGCATGGAAAGTGGCCCATTGCGCACGCTACGCGTGCGTGATAGACCACTTTCCACGCACTTGCGACATAAAATAGGGTGTGCAAGTCGTGCGTAAAGATGAAAATTCCCGGGTGCGGTGACCGCACTCGCCTTCGGCTCGTGCGTCAACTCCGCACCCGGGAATTTTCATCTTACGGCACTTGTTGCACAAATAACTATTTATTTTACCTTATGATATTAAGCGCATTTAAATCGTGTCATTTTTATTATATAAATTATACTTTTGTGTAACACTAAGTTATAAAGAAAAGGCTCTAAATATTTATACATGTTAATACAAGCAGCCAACATATCCTCGTCATCTTCATCACCGTCACTTACTTGTTCCTTTTTCACATTGTTCTCTGGGCTGTTTATTTTCATATTAAGCATATCTTTTTCGAGTACATGAACATCTTTCTCATTTGTATCAAATACTCCTTCTATTATGCAATATGTCTTGGTGTCATTAAGTATATTTTGACTTCGTCATCAATTGTAAGGGAACTTAGACTGGTTGCACTAGAAAATTCAATTGGTGTTGATTCTTCCTTGAAAGTGGCAATGTCATCTTCAAAAACACTATTCCTCGTGACATTCGGTTTAGAAAATACTGCAACAGATATGAAATTTAGATAATCTTAGATAGACAAATGTTTACATTATTATTATTATTAATATTATCATCATCGTATTGGTGATTAATAGTATTGCCTACATAAATGTCGGACTGATGGTCTTACTGCTTCTTCTTGTATTTTTGATATAAATTCTGCATTCTGAGTTTTATGATTACGTGGACTGGGTAAAACTGTTTGTGTGAGTGAATCAGGCAGTTCACTGGGCGAGACTACACCACTGGTTCTACGGCTAAGGAAATAATAAATAAAAATGGCATTATTTTATGTACAATTGAAGAATTAAAATTGTATTAAGTAAACAAAATTTAAAATATTTCCTAAGAAGTAGTAATCTTGGAAATAAAATACAATTATAATATACTATCACAATATTAATGCTTAATATAAATTCTAATTTTAATATAAGTATTTTAAATATAAGTTTTACATTTTCAAATAGAACTTACCTAAAGTCACTGATCACAGAACTACGATCATCATGTATAGAATAATTGTTCAAAACCACTCAACGAACCAAGCAAACTACAGCGTGAAAACATTAAAGGAGTTTCTTCCGCATAGTAATCTTGGCCACCAAATGTCACCATTTTTCCTGTAACATATGGATATCTTGTTGTGCCAACATATTATACTTAATACATATTTGTTAAAATTATATATAGAAAGGTACTTTTATATTTTTATTGTCAATTTAATATGGGATACAAACCTTCTTTGTCTAACACACGTGGGCTATTCTTATTTTCAAAAGAATTATCGCTCACTGATGACAACTCGATTTGATTGCTATTTAACCTCACACTGTGATCATTATTTTCCAACTCTTCCTTATTCACAGGAGGAGGTAAATCTTCTTTCGATGTAACTTCCGTGCTATTATTCTGAGGAGTCATCGCGCTACTCAGAGAACCAAGCGAATTGGCACGCGAGAAGCCACGAGACGTTTCTTCTTCCTCATAATAATTTACTATTTTCTCTGGAGTTACTTGTCCAGGATTAAGAACCGCGGTATCCTTTGAATTGTCTTCTTCAAGCTCTTTCGTTTGTGGACCATCTTGCTCGTCGCAATTAAGAGCTTCGGTCTGTTTGACGAAGGACGTGGATATTTTGCTGGCTACTTGGTTCGTCTTCTTTGGCAACTTCTTCATAAGTACGTTCTCTTTTATATCTTCAACTCGAAGATCCGACATGGAAGTAGCTGTGGAAAAGTTAAAGGGAGTCTCATAGGGCGTTCCCTCTGTGCAATAAGTCTTGACGGTATCTTCTTGTTCGCTGCCAGCAAAGTACTCATTGTTCTGCTTCTCCTCCTCGTCGGTGTCGTCCTCAGCGTATCGCAGGCTATAATTTGTAGGCTGATCAAGATCGGTTTCCGCATAGTCGCCAAACAGGTCCACCTTGTTGTCGCGCTCGTCGAACTCCTTTTTCGCGACGCAGCACGTTTGTGATTCATCGGCCAGGCGTTGATTCTGCGGCATAGCATTTCTCTCGACATATTTCTTGCTATAATCGACCGTTTGATCGTTCACGTCCTCATCGTACGTCTCTGCGCCGTTCATGTCCACCATATATGCCGTTCGGTGAGAATTTGCCACCATGCGAGGTTGGTTCTTCTCAGGGCAGTAGGTAAACCAATTGGTTAAAGATTTCCACGGTATCCGGCTTCCTCCGATTAATCTATATAAAATAATATTATATGATATAGGGCCGATGTCACAGTCCGATTAACGTGATCCTCCGATTAAACTCACTCTGCATCTCTTTCTAACTGTCTCCCTAGTAGAAAGAGACGAAGAGTGAGTTTAATTAATCAGAGGATCACGTTAATCGAAGACTGTGATTTAATATTATAATTATATTATTTCAATATCTTTCACTTTCACTATCTGGGGGTAGCGTTGAACGCAGTTGAACGTAGCGGCGGAGCGCTCACGCACACTATCAGGCGCGTGGCTCACTGACGTGCGCCCGGCTAAAGGTCGGCGCTGATTGGATTGACTTTACTCAATAATTACAGTTTGGTAAAGCATTATAGAAAGAAATGGTTCGGGACTTTTCGACTCAATTTTTGATAAGGAATAACGCTTCGTAGTTAGTGCGCGGTCTTTAAGGAACACCCTGTATACTTATAACGCGAGACACTACCGTGTCTCTTGATTCTCTTGATATTATACACGGCACGGTCACGATCGTCACTATCACTATTTCTAGGTTATTATTATTTACGTTCACTCGTTATATGAGATCAACAAATCTCGAGTACTCGCAACCCGTCGCGTCGCGTAAAAGATTCACGGTCGGTCTCGCTCCGCTTGTATACCACTCCGTACCGTATATATACTTAATAATAATTAATTAACGCGAGACACTACCGTGTCTCTTGAGAATGATGATTGAGGCTACGGTCAACGTGACGCTACAAATGCTTTGGAGCGTTCTTCTTCTCCTTCTTTCTTCATTGAAAGAAAAGAGAAGAGGAATGCTTCGAAGTATTTGTAGCGTCACGTTGACCGTAGCCTAATAAATAAACTAACTGACAGCTGAACCGGCTGATGACTGCACTAACTGCACTAACTGCACTAACTGAGCGCAGTACGCACACGTAACATCGAAACTGGCAATAGCAGCACCATATGAATGCACTAACTGCACTGAGCGCAGTACGCACACGTAATAATAACATACCGATTTCGAAACTGGCGATACCAGCACCGCCAGTGTCGAAAAAGTGAAAGTTACATTTCTCTGAGTCCTCTGATTGGTTGAGAGCTTGAGAGTCGACGTAGGAGTATCTTAATAATATTTTCATCACATTTTCGACTTTACGTCGCAATATCTCCGCTCGTAGGGCACGTAGCGGAAAATGTTATAAGAGATACCCCCCCAATTCGAACCCCAAGCTATCGATCAAGCCTACTTAGAACTTGATCCGTTCACTCGTTATATGAGATCTCAACATCTCGAGTACTCGCAACCCGTCACGTCGCGTTAAGAGTCACGGTCGGTCTCGCGCTCCGCTTTAACAGAGTCCGCTTGTGAAAGGACCACATACTTAACGCGAGACACTACCGTGTCTCTTGATTGTGGTGTAAATGTTTTGTTATAAAAGAAAGCTAAATGGCGCGCGCTGCGCGTGCGCTTGTAGTGTCTAGTAAATTTAAAACAATTCAAATGAAACTTATAAACTAACACGCAAATTAATACTACAACTTAATCGGTAGGTAAAACGCAAATTTTAGTAAGAGGGCGCTTATAAACGCCTTTAGCCGTGCGCACCAGGACGGTTCGGACTATATTATCGTCTCCGGGATAAATCTCTTCAATACGACCTAAAGCCCATACTAACGGAGGCAAATTATCTTCTTTCAATATCACTAATTGTCCGACCGTAACGGGGTGCCCGATAGTATTCCATTTACTTTGCTGTTGACAATTATGTAAATATTCTCTGGTCCATCGCTTCCAGAAGTTCTGACAAAATTGTTCAACGCGTTGCCATCTTGACAATCTATTTGTATTTAGATCTTCCAGATTCGGTTCTGGATACGAAGTAATAGGACAACCTATCAAGAAATGTGCCGCAGTAAGGACTGAAAGATCATTAGGATCCGCTGACAACGGAGTGAGCGGTCTTGAGTTAAGAATAGCTTCTATTTGTGTCAACAAAGTTAAAAACTCATTATATCGTAATGAAGCTTCGCCAATGATGCGTTTAATGTGAAACTTTGCAGCCTTCACAGCGGCTTCCCAAATTCCTCCCATGTGTGGAGCTCTTGGTATAATAAAATGCCAATTTATACGTTCACCGATAGCGATATCCATGATCTTTCGTCTTGACTCGTCATTATTTAGCATTTCGTACAGCTCACTAAGTTGACGTTCCGCTCCTACAAAATTCAATCCATTGTCTGAATAAACATTGATGGGCCGACCCCTTCTAGAAATGAAACGTTTAAACGCATTTAAAAAAGCCTCAGTAGTGAGGTCGCCAGCTAACTCTATATGCACTGCTTTTGTCGCAAAACAAACAAATATAGCTATAAAGCATTTGATCGATCGCGAATTTTTTTGTTGTCCCTCCTTATAATACATGGGACCAGCGTAATCAACTCCACACCTTTCAAAAGGTCTACTAAGAACGTTGACACGAGATTTGGGTAAATTTCCCATCAAAGTATTGGATATCTTAGGAGCATTTCGAAAACAAACTACGCATTTACTTATAATATTACGAACAATGCTACGCCCTGAACATGGCCAAAAGTTTTGACGTATTGATGACAAAGTCATTTGAGCTCCGGCATGTAACAATCGTTTATGTTCATGAATTACAATTAATCGAGTAAAATTATGACGCCCAGGTAACAAGATGGGATGCTTGGCATCATATGGTATAGCCGCATATCGTAGCTGACCACCAACTCTCAAAATTCCATTTGTATCTAAAAAAAGGACTTAATTTTAGAATTGAGCTTTTTTTGTTTACTACACCGAAATTGGAAATGTCTTCGATTTCCTTTTTGAAGTAACGTCTTTGTAAGATTTTGACGAGAGTCAATTCAGCATTATCTAGCTCATCACAAGAACATGCCGGTACTTCTTTAACGGATTTAAGTTTACGATCGCGATTAAGTTTCTCTCCGCGACGCTTAATGGCATTAATGAATCGCAAACAGAGTGCAAAAACAAGTATAAGTTTTTTATAATTCGAGTATCTTTCAAAGATATCAAACTCTACTTCTAAAGCGACGACGTGAGAACATTGTTTGCTAGGTTCTCTTTTATCTGGTATTTCATCTAAAATATCTGCAGTCGAGACAGGCCATTCAGACTCCACATTTTGCAGCCACTTAGGGCCGTGCCACCAAACATCTAATTGCGATAAACACTCAGGCATAACGCCCCTCGAAAGTGGATCTGCCGGGTTTTCCTTACCAGATATGTGATGCCAAATTTCAATTGATGTTAGAGATTGAATTGCACCTATCCGATTTGCGACAAACGTTGTCCAGTTTTGACTGTATGCGCTTAACCATTGAATCACAATACGGGAGTCAGTTCAATAAAATAAAGAGTTGATTAGAAGACCTAAACATCCTTTTAACTTATCCATCAATTGAGCAAGTAATAAGGTACCGCAAAGTTCTAACCGTGGTATCGAAAGACTCTCAACTGGAGCACGCGAGATTTAGATGCTATCAAGTGAATTTCGAATTCATCGGTACCGCTAATCGAGGACCGTAGATATACGCAAGCCCCACAGGCTTGTTGACTAGCATCATAAAAACCATGCAATTCGATAAGTTTTGCTTTATGCACAATGATTTTACGAGGTATTTCGAGATTACTTAAACCTTTTAATTGTCGCTCATAGTTCCTCCATTTCGTGTCAAGGTCCGTAGGAACAAATTCATCCCAGTCGATTTTCAACAACCATAGCTCCTGCATAATAAGTTTACCAATTAAGACAACAGGGCCTAAGAGGCCCAACGGATCAAAGATTATGGCAATTCTGGATAAGATACTTCGTTTGGTTATCCTCGTCAATGGCTGATGATTACTGGAGATTGCAAAACTAAAAGTATCCTGGTCACAATTCCAAGATACACCAAGAGCGCGAGTTTGATAATGTTCAGAATGCGAATCAATTATTTTATCACTTACAGAACTGTTATCCCATAATAAAGGACTATTTGAAAACCATTTTCTGAGCTCAAACCCACCGCCCTGAAGCAAAGCGATTGCTTGATTTTTAGTCTCTAAAGCTTCTTCTATGGTGGAAGCGTCTGATATGACATCATCAACATACGAATCTTCTAAGATGATTTTTGCCCCTAATGGGTATGACTTTGCCTCGACTTTAGCTAATTTTAGCATAGAACGTATGGCCAAAAATGCAGCAGCGGCATTGCCGTATGTTACGGTGAGAAGTTCAAGAGTTCGTAATATCTCTTGCGGAGTATTACGCCAAACAATACGTTGGAGGCATCGCTGAGATGGGTCAATAAGAACTTGCCGATACATTTTTGCAATGTCGGCTATCATTGCGATAAGAAACGTGCGAAAACGAGATAGAATCGAAAATAAATCCTGCTGCAGGCTCGGCAGGGTTGCAAATAATTGAATCAATTTCTGATTTAATTTAAAAATAATTCATAAATCAATTTTGAATTATTAATTATTGTAAACTTTAAATCATAATTAAAATTTGATTTGTAAATTACACAGACTTTAATTCACAAATCAATTTTGATTCGTGAATTACAAAAGCTTTAAATCATAAATTAATTTTGATTTGTGAATTGCACCGGCTTTAATTCATAATTCAAATTTGATTTGTGAATTACACAGGCTTTAAATCATAAATCAATTTTGATTTGTGAATTAAACAGTATTTAATTCACAAATCAAATTTGATTCGTGAATTACACAGGCTTTAATTCACAAATCAATTTTTATTTGTGAATTACACAGCCATTAATTCACAAATCAATTTTGATTCGTGAATTACACAGCCTTTAATTCACAAATCAATTTTTATTTGTGAATTACGCCGGCTCGAATTCATAAATCAATTTTGATTTGTGAATTACACAGGCTTTAAATCACAAATCAATTTTTATTTGTGAATTACGCAGGCTTGAATTCATAAATCAATTTTTCAAAAGACGTAGAAATTAATTATATCGAAATAGTAAATTAAAAATTGATTGAATAAAGGAATCTTATTTCAAGTAATCGGTATTAATAATTCGTATTTTAAAGGATAGAACTTGGAAATCAGATAATGACCTTTATGACCTTAAATCATAAACAGATGTCTTAAAACTAAGACACAATTATATATTAGTAAATCGTCTCTATTTAGAGTTCCGGAGAATATCAAAAATATAATAAAGACATCTAATTGAATAATTGCAATATTTGCCTTTATTAATTACATTGCTTTTATTTATGTTGTAATAAATGCCAATTTTGCAATAAACGCCTTATATTCAGCTATATTGTTTATATTTGTGAAATTATTTGTCGGCGAGATATTTAGTCGCGAGATACTTTGTCGGTGAGACATTTTGTCCGAGATATTTTGTCGGATATATTTTGTCCGATATCAATTGTTACGCAGCCTTTATTTCATATCACAAATTTATTATCGTAGTCATGTAATAATGAAAACGGAGAGAAAGAGGATGTTTAAAGAAATAATTAACATCCAAATTTCTCTATAAATTTGTATTTTCTTATATTGAAAAATATGCACATAGTCTCACAACTTATATAACATTATGTAAAATAGATTAAAGATAATATTGCAATTAAATACACACATATATATATATATTGTGACGTGACAATCGTCGCGTCCCTGGCCCAGATGGTAGCTCGGCCGAGGGAGACGTCAAGGGTGGTGCCTCCGCCCGGGGCGGGCGGGGCGTTAGCGTTAGATTTAGGTTAACGGGATTGCGAGACTTACAGGTGCGGAGCAGATGGCCAAAAAAATTGCTGTACCGACTTAAAGTCGCACCGAGGGAATCTGGGGGCGACCGGCTGGAGACGTATCGAGGACGGACGGCCGACGGACGGGTCACGCTGGGGCCAATAGCCGGTGCCGCATAGCGCCTGTCAGAGAGAACGCTAGCCCACAACACGGAACGACGACCCGCACACGGAGGAACCGGAAAGGGGGACGCCCCGACGAAGGTCCCCGTCAAAGGGGTAACCACCCCCGGAGTTATACCACCGGTCGACGAGCCACGGCCTGTCCAGCCTGGCCGTCAAGCAACCGATCCCGGAGTCGCGACCTGGACAGTCGGACCCGGCGCCATTTTGGCACTACCGCAAGCGGGTGGAGGAAGGCGCGAGGGCGCCTTGGTCAGGCGCAGCGTCACGTAGGGCGCAGCACTAGTCAAGAGGGACAGGGCGTGCAGCACCGGCGCGCAGGAGCGCAGGCGCGGGCCCAGCGTGGTCCCGTCGGGCCAGAGGGCCGTCACTGTCGTGCGAGCCATCGTTTTGTGAGGTACCACCAGCCCCGTTTCCGAGCGAAACTACTCGTTACCGGCGAACGAAGGACCAATTGTAAGGCCACTGTTCAGGCATCACAAGTAAGATCGTCGCAATACCGAGGCCCTCCCGGGAGTCGCGTTGTGCCGCGAAAGTATGTGTTCGTAGTAATCATCTCGGGAGGAATACCGCGGGAGGGCCCGGTCGGGGGAAATGCGTAACAGCCCGTCTCGGGAGTTCGAGTGCGCGGCCGCCGGCAATCAACGTGTGTAATTGTCGTGTCGACGAGCTAATTGTTGCATTTAAAGGTGTCGAGGTAACGATTCGATTCGGATTATCGTGAACGGCGAAAGGCCCTTCGCGTGATCGAGCGGTCTTTGGGCGGGGTGTTCTTCGTGCGTACCGGGCACCGTATCATCGCGGGGCCGCGTGAGCTCCGCGTGATCGCGTCGCGGCGTACGGGGCGCCTCCGCATATTGTGCATTGGGACTCGCGGAATCATAAAGATTAGCGGTCATTTCGGGACTCGCGGAATCGAGAGATTCGCGGTCAATTTCGGGACTCACGGAGTCATTGCGGTTGCGGGACTGCGAGATCGCATAAGGCGTTGGAGTAATTGTCGTATCGCGAATTGTAATCGTGTCGCGGGCCGTTCACGATTGAGGGAGGGTTCGAAGTCGTTGCCGTTTCGTAAGTTATTCGCGGTTGTTTGGCGTCGAGCCTGTATTGCGTCGAGTGTTAATTATGTTATGTCGAGGTGTAACTACGTTGCGATGTTAATGTATCGTCCTCCGCGTTAAAGCATTAGCGTCTCGCGTTAAAGCCTTCTGTCCCGCGTTCTTGTATTTCGTACGATCTTCCGCGTCCGGGTATCATATTGTGTTATTCGCATCTGGAAGCGTTTTGCCGCCTCCACGTAATGTGTGGCGGGCCGCGTTGCGACCACCATCGAACCGGTCGCGGAACCTCTCCTGTTCTTCATTAAATATATTTTCTATATCTTGTTAATTCTGGTGTGTATTGATTGCGCTGCGCTCCCTCTCCTCCTATATCGGACTCACGCCTGAGGTGATAACGAATCAGGATTTCGTGTATCGTGGTGCGAGGAATCGCTCCTGGCGCCCATATTACGTTTTGTGAAAAGGATTCGGTCGAGCTACCATCGGCTGTGAATTAATAGAGCCCTTCGGGAACGTTGGCCCTTTGAGATAAAAATGACGGCGCGCTCCTTCTCGGCCGGCGAGACCGAGCGGACATCGTCGTCGTCATAATATATATATATAATATTACAAATATTTACATAGATACGCATTATTTAATATTGTGTATTGTTGTAATTATTAATTATGTTGTCCTTTTATGTTTACTTGTATACTTTTTATATTGATTTAAAAAATATATTGCTTTTTACACCTAAGTGATACGAATTGCAAAATTCCAAACGATCTTTAATCAAAAATATATTTTCGAAGGTTCTATCCAAAACCTGAAACGTGGGAATTTACAAGTTACGCATGGTTTAGTATTCCAGTTATTATTATTTTTTTTTAAGTAATAAGACATGCAAGTTTCGATTGATAGTATCTTCGTCCTTCTAAATCAATAAAAATAAAAATCATTATGAAAAAAGGGATTGTAGATGGTTATCATTTTTTTATGCAAGGAAAATGGCGAATACTCTGCCAAGGAAGGTAAAAAAATTTATTTTACATAATTTTTATTTTGGAAAACGGATTAAAGTTAGAAATTATTATGAAAAAGGGATTAAAGAATAGTTATACATTACTTTTTTTATATGCAATTTTTTTTTAAATGGCGAATACTCTGCCAAGGAAAGTAAAAAAATTTTCAGTTTCCATAATTTTTATTTTGGAAAACGAAATTAGGTTAAAAATTATTATGAAAAAAAGGGATTAAAGAATGGTTATTACTTTTTTGCAAGGAAGGAAAATTGCGAATTCTCTGCCAAAGAAAGTAAAAATTTTCATTTTGGACAACGAATTAAGGTTGAAAGTTATTATGAAAAAAAAAAAGGAATTGAAGAATGGTTATTATTTTTTTTAGCATGCAAGAAAGCTGGCGAATACTCTGCCATGTTTAAAGCTTTACAAAGTATTGTTGTTACAAACATGCTTATTCATAAATATTTCTTTTTTGAATTTGCCTTGTATAATACCTGCTTTTCAAACTGTGAATCTGATAATCTATTAAATTTTGGTAAATTAAGTAAAGTTGCATATGAAAAAAGCCTTTCTACTGGTGCTGAGGACGGCAATGCAGTATTGTATTTTATAAATAAGTTTTTGACCAAAGGAAATTTTTCCAGAAGATCGAATGAGGTCGACGTTTCATAAAATACCTCATTAATTCATTTTCTTCTTGTCCTTGTGGAACAAATGCCGTAGTAAGAAACGAATCCAAATTGTTTTCGCCAAAATCGAAGAAATCATCATTAGCATCTTTTGATTGTTTTTATAATTAAAAAAGTGATCTGTGATGTGATCTGTGATGTGTCAGAGGCACTAAAACGATTAAAATACTTAGTTATACTTATAATGAAAAAAATTGACTTTATTATTTAACAACATAAAATAAAAAGATTATTATAGAGATTTAATTTCCTGGATAAATTTGACGTAAAATTATTATAAAGTAAAACTTCTTTTAAATCTTTAATATGTCAATTAATATATTAGATAAAACAATAACGTTTGAGGAAGCTATAATAAGTTTCAATGAACTGACACAATTATTCTTAATCTATAGACTTTGAAAAAAATAAAGTGTCAGGTTTAAATTGGTTGATAATTCAATTTAGAACAACAATTTAAAAATAATTAAAGAAAAGCTAAATATGAAAAAAATTATATCTTACTTTCGAATAACTGAAACAAGCTAAAAGTTGTTCAGAACCTGCTTATGGCATATTTTCCAAATTAGATTCGTAACCTAGCCGTGCCCGTACTTTTTAACTTCATCGCATATGAATATTTTAATCACCTTGTGAAAAACATTCTGGGTCATCTATACCAAATTCTTGGAAAGCCTTCACAAAGTTAGATCCATTATCCGTAACTGTAGCTATAATTTTGTCACATGTTAATCCAAATGTTTTATGGATTCCTTCTAACATCTCCGCAATATTGTCAAAAGAATGAGTTCCGGGAAATCGCCTGCATGCTAAAGCTGCCGATTTTCTGTCTAGAGTTTTTTCGTCAATCTGTTGATTAATATTATAAGTTTTTATAAACAATTGTATAGAAATCTAATAATTACCATTTAGTTATGGTGACAGTTAGTTTAATTATATCTTATGCAAATAACACATTTCTTACCCAGTGAGCAGTAACACTTAGAAATCTCCTATTTGAACCAGTCCAAATGTCGGCTGTTGTGCAAACGTAACGTGCACTGTTCATCGCTTTACGTATTTCACTGACTTGTTTATTATGTAAGTCATTCACCCTTTTACCCACTGTCATAACGGGTCATATGTTTCAACGGTTGATTACCATGCTTGATTTTTAAATCTAAAACAAATTAATATACATTAATTTTTAATTAAGAGAATTATTTTACAATTTTATTTAAGAGAAGTAACTATAAAAAAAACAAATAAAAAACGTATAAATAAACTTTTAAGATAAATGAATGTGTCTCATAACGATAACAATGCTATATACAAAAATCTATATTAATATAATTTGTGTGTTGTCAGGATAAATACTTAAAATTACAATTTTTTATTATTATTTATTATTGTATATATGTATTAAATATTTCTTGTATTTAATAATAAAATTAATAAATATATAGCTAAATGTAAACAAAACGCTATTTCACATTATTTACATTACAAAATATGCGAAACAAGTAAAGAAATCAATCTTATGTTACTTATTTTTATAATCAAAAATACTTTAATTAAATCTTACCATCAAACATTTTGCGAAACGCTGGATTTTCAACTGTTTGAAGGGACAGCTGGTTGTCCAGTAAGAAATGAGTTACATTATTTTCAAACTTTTCTTGTGAAAAACTGCATGTAACTCGTCGAATAATTTCGGATTCACGTGTTCTCCTTTGTTTCGATAATTTATGAGCATCATATTCCGAAATCTTTTCAGGATGTTCTCTCTATGAAAATTATTATTACAAAATATATAAACATATAGTCATTTTAGAAATTGTATTATTCTACAAATAAATAAAATTTACCTTTAAATGGCGCACAAAATTTGAAGAAACTTTTAAATCTCCTTGAACAATCGCCGCGCAATTTACGCATTTTGCAGCTATGTGTCCAGTTATGTTTGAGTCTTCTACGACAACGTCAAAAAACGGCCATCTAAGTAAGAAGTTTTTTGGCATGCATCGATGAGTTCTTTTTCTGCTGCAGATAAACTATTTCTTTGAATTTGCGTAGGATTTCCTGCACCAGTAGAATTTGTGGCACTAATTGTAAGACCAGAACTCTGAGATAATATTATATTTCCGCTTGAACTTCCAGAATCGTATATTTCTCCAGTAGGTAATCTGCTATCATTATCAATTTGTAAGTGCCTCATGTCAACGGACGTATTGTCTATGGAATCGCTCGACATATCCATTTCAAATTTTGGACTCTTTGTCTTGGAAGGAAGGAAATTATATATTTATCAAATTTGTGATATATTTAACGACTATTATAATATAATTTGTGACTATTTTAATATATTATTTTATTTTACCTTTCCTGTTGTTTAGCAATCACTTCTTACAAAATGTATCTCCTTTATGGTTTCAACACTTTTTTTGCACTGATTTATACTCCAACATAAAGAACAATTAAGTAATTAATAAAAGATTTTATTTTTAAAAAGTAGCAAAGAAAATAAAAATTTTTTATACAAGAAATAAAATAAATTTTTAAATGTTAACAAATTATTTAATTTATGTAAGTAGAAATAAATTGAAAAAGTATATACGTTATACGTATATAAAGAAACAATATAAAAAAAGAATTTGAATTCCGATTTGTCACAAGAGACTAATAAAGAAAAGAAATTGAAAAGTTATAAATAAAAATTTATAATTTCCAATTTCTATGCGTTATAGTATCTTGTTGAAAATTATGTATAAGTAACAGGCTAGAAACGATGATGTCCGAAGCACAGTTCAAAATACACTGAGCCGATATTCGTCACATTCTACAGGAATTCCTTCACATTGTTGTTGTTATGATGTTTTCTGCATATGACATTCAAGCAAGGACCTCTAGCAAAGCTAGGAAATAAACCTTGCTCTTCTGTTTCCTTCATTCGACATATTGAACTCGAAGAAGACTGTTGTCGAGACGTTCAGAAGACGAAAAGTGTTGTACGAAAAGTGAGTATTTAATTTCTTTTTTAAGTGAAACTTCTATGGGCGCGGGGAGTGATTCGGAACGGAAGTGTTACGGAAGTCGCGTTGCGCGTTCATGAAGTTAAGGAAGTCCGCCACGAAAAGTCAAAACTTCTACGGGAGTGATTCGGTGCGTCGCGTTATGCGTTCGCATTATGGAAGTCTGTCACGAAAAGTCGAAACTTCCATGGGCGTGATTTGGCGTAGGAGCGTTAGGGCCAGCGCACGTACATTGCCGTAGCGACTCACGCTTCCTTACGTAAGAATCGCCTTACGCGACACGTACCAAACGTACGGCAACGCACATAGAAAAACGTAACATAACATACCATACGTTACATGCGTTACGTTACGTTTTTCTATGTACGTTACCGTACGTTTGGCTTACGTGTGGCGTAAGGCCATTTTCACGTAAGGTGGCGTAAGACGCTACGGCAATGTACGTGCGCTGGCCCTTACGGCCGACCGTCAAATCCGAGCGTCACAAAAAAAAATGTGTGTGGCCTCCACGCGCAGCAGAAGTAAAACTTCCTAGCTGTGAGGAAGTTGTGGGAAGGAAGTGAGGAGTCATCATATTTGAAGGAGCGTCGACTCCCTTTAGAGGTAAAAAAATTAATCTTCAATAAAAGTGGTATAAAAATTGGGAAAAAGTGAGAGTGCAATCAGTATAAAGCCTTGTGTCCACGATGCTAGAACTGCGTCCGAGTTTCGGTTTAAGAAAATGAAACTGCTGCTTTTCTGTAAGAGCTGCAAGTTGATGGGCTTAAACCGAAACTCGGACGCAGTTCTAGCATCGTAGACACAAGGCTTAAGAGATGTTGAATTGAATGACTGAATTGTAAAAAAGCTGATATCTATAGATGTATACCTATAGTAAAAAAATATTCTCATTTGTATCCACGCAAAATTGACATGACACATAAAAACTAACTACATTACGAATGAATTAAGGCCGAGTTTCCACTGAGCGCGTCATGCGTCGCGTCATCCATTGCAACCAATCAAAACATCTTATTTTATTACATTATTTGTGACGGGATGTTTAGATTGGTTAACGACGACGCGACGCGTGACGCGCTCAGTGAAAACTCAGCCTAAGTATAAATTAAAATACTTGTTAAAAAAATGAACATATTTTATAACGACTAGGATAAAAACCTAGCAATTCTTTTACGGGGGTAAAATCAAATTACTAAAAAAAATGTAATCTTTGTATTTTTTTTTATAGGAAGAGGAAGATGGAGGAGAGCGGCTGGGCGAAGTAGGCGACAATGGTACACAACGAGGGGGAGGCCATACAGACCAGGCCGTTTGCAAGAAAGGCCTGGCTTTAAAAAAAATCTGTATAATTTAGAATAAATTTTAAAAAACGTTAAAATATCTTATTTTTTTGTCATGGCCTGTTTAAAGAGTACTGTGAGAGTCGAGCATTCGAGATGTATATCGAAAAGTCGAATGAAATACATATGAAATTTTCATGAGTTCAATACGATCACGCGAGTCTCGATCTTCTTCGTTTTCCTTCACGTGTTGCTATGGCAGTAGAAATCATTGATTCAACACAATTTTACTGTCTGGTGTGTGCTAAGTGCAAGTGCTCGATCCTTCGGACGTTCTTTTCCTTCGCTAAAATCTAATCTATTTTCCTGTGAGTGGAATAACTGCATCGCGTTGGGACAGATTGGTGCCGCTGAGATATACCCTGCAGTGGATCAGGCGGGACTCCGACTCTTTCCTGCGAGATAAAGGAACGATTCTACGGATCTTCCTGTTCAGAGAGATCCTTCGGATCTTCGCCCACATATCGATCCTTCGGATCTTCCTTCGTATATTCAGGTGCGTAGAGCTTGGGGGATTTCCGGCCGAGTACGTATTCGTCCTGCTATCAGTTAATAATTCTCATCTTTGGCCTTTTCTATCCAGGTATAGGCAAAGATTTAATAGTATGGACATGCCGAAAATCCATAATTCACGCGGTATACTACCGTTGCTCTACAAACTTTATTAGCGGGATCGCTTACAGCGATCGCTGTCTGGATTTCTCTATTTAAGAACGTTAAAGACGTTAACAAATTGAAGGGATCTACTCTCTTATATTTTTAGGACACAGTCTTACATTTTCAAGGATGTTTTCCTGTCTTTTCTACCATCTGTAATGATGACTTCGGGACTAGTCATACTCTATGAGGATACGAATAATTTTGCTCCTTCGATCGTCATTATATGAAATCGGCCCGGCGATATCTACATCGAATTGTGAATAAATATATTTAATGACTCGCAAATTATCTCTGGATAGAGTTTCCACGATAACGTTACATATCTACAGTTTTAATTGAATAATAAGTTTTCGATTTCATATTAATTGTTACTTTCTTCTTCATCTCGATATATTATTGCACGTCTTAATGTTAGTAATATCAGAGCGTTGATTAACCATGCTAAAGTCACAGTAAAAGATCGATCTCTCTCCATAAATATTTACTACTAATCTATTAAATAATATTTGCAATTATTCAATTAGATGTCTTTATTATATTTTTGATATTCTCCGGAACTCTAAATAGAGACGATTTACTAATTGTGTCTTAGTTTTAAGACATCTCTTTATGATTTAAGGTCATTATCTGATTTCCGAGTTCTATCCTTTAAAATACGAATTATTAATACCGATTACTTGAAATAAGATTCCTTTATTCAATCAATTTTTAATTTACTATTTCGATATAATTAATTTCTACGTCTTTCGAAAAATTGATTTATGAATTCAAGCCTGCGTAATTCACAAATAAAAATTGATTTGTGATTTAAAGCCTGTGTAATTCACAAATCAAAATTGATTTATGAATTCGAGCCTGCGTAATTCACAAATAAAAATTGATTTGTGATTTAAAGCCTGTGTAATTCACAAATCGAAATTGATTTATGATTTCTTAATTTCTTAATTACCAGTTTCGCAACCCTCTGCAGGGTAGGACCGACAAGCAATGCGTCATTTAGCGATATTCCTGATTGAGTTTTACACGAAGCATTGAATACAACGCGTAATCTGGTAGTAGTGCTTGTATTTTTAATGACTGCGTGATGCGGTAGATAATAATGAATACTACTATCACGATCTACTGTATCCTCGATTTGACGCATATGGTTGAGATCTTCATACTCACGCATGAACCTACGATATTCATTATAAATCTCAGGCTGTTTCGATAGTCGTCTTTCCAAAACGAAAAACTGACGTTCTGCAATTTCTCTGGATTCGCCTAATTGCGAAATTACGTCCTCTTTGACTGGAAGCCTGACGATGAATCTACCCTCATGATTTCGTACCGTGGTCTCCTGAAAGAGCGTTTCACATGCGAGCTCCTCAGCAGAATATCCATTTGAATTGTCATAGTAGTTATTTTCTACCTGCCAAAATTTAGAAATAGTTTCATTTAAATCATCGAGTGTAACTAAATGGCAAGAAACGCGATTTTTCTTTTTCTGAGAATTAACAACGTGACCTGAAAGTATCCAACCAAGTTTAGTTTTTTGGAGCGTAGGATGTTCGCTACATCCTTTGATTTGCCCTATGCATGTAAGCTGCCAAAATACTTCAGCTCCTATTAAGAGATCTATGTCATTTGGCACATTAAAGCTCGGATCAGCTAATTGAATATTCGATGGAATCTTAAATCGCGAGGGATGTATAAAGTCCTGTGGTAACCTTTGAGTTATTTTTGGCAAAACAATGCAATTTAGTTGTTCTCGATATGCATTGAATCGAGATTGTATCACTATGTTAACGGAATTTCTTGCTTCGAAACTACCTTGTGCAATACCCAAAATTGGCATGTTCATTGCTTGTTTATTTAAATGCAATTTTTTAGCAAAGTCTTCAGTTACGAAATTCAACTGTGAACCACTATCCAACAATACTCGGCATGCATGAGCCTTACCTTTCGAATCATATACATGAATTATTGCAGTAGATAAAAGTACACCCGATTGATTCTGTAACGAACATTGTGTGACTACAGGAATAGGTGTCTCTTTACTATCTGACGATGCATTTTGGTTATTTTGGACTGTATTCGAGTTAAAATGCAAAAGTGTCTGATACTTGCGACAAGATGACGAAGGACAATTTTTAGCGTGATGATTGTTAGTTTTTAGACAATTGATACACAAATGCGAGTCTTTTACAATCTTAAAACGTTCTTCTACGAGTAATTTTTTAAATGAATCACATTGATAGAGAAAATGATTTTCTTTACAACATTTACAAGCAAGATTGGTAATGGCTGCGTTTGCTACTAACTTTTTCGATTTTTGAAGTGAAACATTGATATCAGTGGACTTACTTGTAATTGCCTCTAACGCTAGGCACCTTTGTAATAGAAAGTCCTTAAGCTGCTTAAAGTTAGGAATCGACGAATCCGAGCGACTCGTTTCCCATTCTCTTTTTGTGGTTGTGTCCAATTTAGAGATGACCAAATGGATAACAAGATCATCCCATGTATCAACAGGCCTTTCGAGAGCCTTTAAGGCACGCAGATGCTTGCACACACCATCGAGCAAGGTGCGCAATTGCGTATGATTTTCCTTTGCTATGGATAGTAACTCAAACAGCGACTTGACGTGACCCTGTACGATACGTCGACGATTGTCGTATCGTTCGATCAACAATTCCCATGCTTCTTTATAATTTTCTGTGGTGATTTCGAACGCTTTTATAACCTCGGCAGCTTCACCTTTGAGTGACGATCTCAAGTAATGAAATTTCTGAATTTCAGAGAGGTCTGAATTAGCGTTAATTAGTTTTTCAAAAGTATCATAAAAAGCATACTAGTCTTCACACTTTCCCGAAAAAGACGGTAATTCAATTTTAGGCAAACGAAGTTGAGATGATGTAGCATTATTACGAGATTGCGTTACGGAATTTTGAGTTCTGGCGATCTCCCGATTTTCACGAAGTTCGAGTGTATGAAGTGTTTCTTCTAAACGAGCTACAAGATTAAAATACTGTGTTTCAAAACTATCACGCTCGTCAGAATGTTGCTTATGTAATGCGGTATCATCGATTTCTGTACCATCTAAACTAGCGAATTCTAGCGCTTTGATTCGCGTTTGTACTTGATCATATTGCTCCCACAACGACGACAATTTTTTATTTCGTTTTATTAAATCAAAGCGTGACAATTCAGTGGGATCCAAATTTTCGAAGAAATTTTTAATTCGCGTGTGTTAAGGAATAAATAGTTTGTAGCGTTTCTCTTAAGTTTATATTCAATTTCGTCAAGCGTTTCCCGTCGTTTCATATTTATTTTCGTCAAGCGCTTAGTCTTATTGTCGTGTTAGCCGCGTGACTCTATTCATTGACGCTTTCGCGGAGCGTGAAACGTGCGATGACGGGATCGACAGCCAATAAGGGCCTCTCGCCGATATCTCTCGTTTTGGAATTCCGGAGCGACCGTCAGATCACTGTGTGCCTCTCAAGAGAACACTCACATTGTATACGTTTCGATCGAATATTCGGGGCCTCTCGAACAAGTACGAACGATCAAACTATATTCGAAGCAATCGAAGCAAGTGTCGCGGGAATTAACGACGCAGGTCATTGTGCGAGCACAACGAACTTATCAAATACACGGTGCCACTGGGGTGGCCAAGATATTTAAAGCGGTGCATTATTAATTGCCCTTCGTGTGTGCTCCAGTCAGCTTTCCACAACCTGTGCTTCCTCGCCTCCAGCACCTTGATTCGACGCTCTACGCCCTGCACTCTCTCGCTTCCGCCTGTTATCCCTCTCGCTCTCTCTGAGTGATCCCGGCAATTCAGTTCAACGCAAAACTCCGCGTTCTCGAACAGCGTGGTCATAGACTTAATAGTTTTACGCTTGTTCTTAGCTTCGCTTATGGAAAGTGTTGACATTTTGCGAAACGGTAATTAACGATAGTAATTAATAAACAATACGAATAAGAATGGTGGTATCAAAGTGATGCAAGTGAGACTTTCGGTAATATAATGTATGATATATACTACTTGCGCATAGATTTTAGTACGAAGAGATGCATTCGGATGATGCGATGTTCCCAAACAGCTTCCGAGAAACGTCTAGGTTGCCCTGGTCCGATTGCAGCAAGCGTTGAGAGCGTAACCTCCCTTGAACGATGACGATGCTAGTGCCGCTCCCCAGTAATCGTCCGATGAGATTATGGAACGGGTTCGAAGTACCAGCCCAATGCCAGTAATGCCGAGAAGTATTGTAGATGCCTCGCGCTCTCTAATATTCCGCTGGGAATCCAAAAGTGAATTGAGCGCGAAGCTGCCAATGAGTCGATGTTTTGCGACGCCAAGCCGCGGTCAATGCAGCGAAATTGCCAATGAGTCGTTGTTTCACGACGCCAAGCCGTGATCAATGTAGCGAAATTGCCATTGAGTCGTTGTTTCACGACGCCAAACCGTGATCAATGTACCGAGAGATGTGAATTCTTCTCGATAATGGCGGACGAAGGGCTTCTTCCTAGCAACCAGGACGCCTGGCGTGCTTTGCGTTACCAAAATGGCGGGTAAAGCGCAGAGATGTCCAATTTCGATACCAATATCCAATATCATCCGGCTCGAAGGACCAATATTATGTAGGTATTGGTGAGAATAAAACTCTCTTCAGCCTGCGTATGCGGACGCTCTTTATTATACAAAATGCTTCACCGCCGTTCGCCTTTACTTTCGACCGCTTCTGTCTAATGCGACTGATCACGACGACTGTTATCGGTACAAAATAGGTTCGTCACGCACACCGACCACCACAAGCGCCGCACGCAACCTTGTATTACTACGCGCGGTAGCAGAAGACGCGCCAATTATCATGAGAGCTCCCTTAAAAATCACTAGAAATAGCGCGCAATACAAGTAGGCGCGCACAACCTTAGTATGTGTTCTTACAGGAAATAATTATTGGAACATTGTTAAACACAAAATAAACTTTTGTTAATCATGTCCGTGCAAAATAAATGCTTATTGATTCTACTGGACGGTGTCTTTGCGACTAGGAACCCTCATTTGTACTTTGGTTTGTTAATCATCTAGTCAGTCTTTATCTATATCTATTAGTAACTACTAACTAACTTAAACTACATTTTTCCCCGGGTCGTGTGCTACTCTGGGCATCTCTCCACGTCCCCGGTGATGGTCTCGCCATCTTGGTCCTCGTCGGTGGAAGTGGCGGAGATCCGCATACACAGCCTCGTATGCTGGCTCCATGGTCACATCGTGACGGCGCAGCACCACCACTGGCACGCCGTTTTTGATCCGCGCCATCTTTGATATCAGCGCCACCGGAATCGGCAAGTCTCCATGCGGCCGTCTCTTGGGCTCGTCCCAGCTGTCGGCTGCAGGGTCAGGCTAAAGCCCGGGGCCGATCCCGCCAAAAACGGCGGCGGTGTCAATCACCGTTCCGGGGGACGGGTCGGTCTCCTACGCGGAGGCCTTGAGGTCCGCGAGGGAGAAGGTTTCCCTTGCGGACCTCGGGATTGACAGCGTGAGCTGTAAAAGGGCCGTCACCGGGGCTCTCGTGATAGAGATCCCCGGTGACGAGGATGAGCTAAGGAAAAGGCGGATCTGCTGGCGTGGCGAGTAAACGCCGTGTTGGAGGGTTCAGGGGTGAGGGTCGCCAGGCCCGTCAAATGCGCG
Source organism: Temnothorax rugatulus (assembly GCA_035220575.1). Lineage (NCBI taxonomy): Eukaryota > Metazoa > Arthropoda > Insecta > Hymenoptera > Formicidae > Temnothorax > Temnothorax rugatulus. The sequence goes on along the minus strand of JASTWL010000470.1, from coordinate 11,569 downwards.
GAGATGCGCGTGACGGGCCTGAACGACTCGGTCACCCAAGAAGAGTTGGCAGCCGCCATCGCTGCAGCTGGCGATTGCGAGCCGGGGGACGTGCGGATCGGGGAGATCCGCAGGTCCCCCAAAGGGTTGGGAGTGGCCTGGGCGCAGTGCCCTGTCGGCGCTGCGTCTCGGGCTGCAAAGAAGGGAGTGGGATGGAGTGGGATGGAGTTGGGGTGGGATGGAGCAGAGTCAAATTGGAGCTGCTCCGAGTCCGGCCCCTGAGGTGTTACAAGTGCCTGGAGGTGGAACACGTCTGGGCCTTGTGCACCTCCCCGGTGGACCGCAGCGGTAGATGCTATCGCTGTGGGGGGTACGGTCACCGGGCTAGTCGTTGCTCTGCGGCGGCCCCGAAATGTCCGCTTTGTGCGGATTTAAGGTTGCCGGCTGGGCATCGGCTGAGGGAGATCGGGTGTCCCAGCCCCAAGGATAAAGGAGCAGCGGGGGCGGGGGGGACTCCGAGGAGGTTAGAGGAGTCCGCCCCTCCCAGGAGGAATGCTGCTCCTGGGGGAGGGGGAAGGGGGGGCGCGATGGTCTGGGAGCCTTCGGCTCCCCGGCTGGAACGCTCCCCCTCCGGACAGTAGGAGGTAGAGGGGGACGGGGGTCGCTGGTGACTCGGCTGCTCCTCCTTCTCCCCGTTGCGTCCGGACTAAAGCCAGACGCGCGGGGGGGGGGGTGGGGGCTCGGGCTCCGCGGCAACGCGGGATTCGGTCCCTCAACGTCCCCCGCGTGCCAGCGTAGAGCTGGCGGGAGGGTGCGGGTTGGTGGGGGCTCGGGCGGAGCTCCCAAGGGGGCTTTGCCACAAGCGCTCCCGGTCGATCCGCACGGGGAGCGGGGTCGGGGCAACTCGATCTCGCTCCCGCGGTACGGGAGGCGGCCTGGGGGGGGGGCTCGGATGGACCCCCTACGGGGGATCCGTCACTAGCGCTCCCCCCGGTCCGCGGAGGGTGGGGGTCGGGGCCGCGGGTGGCGAGAAACGCTCGCGGGCTCTGACCCCTGCCTGCCCTCCAAGAGGGAGCGCGAGGGGAGAGGAACCCATCTCTTCGGAGGTAGTCACTCCTCCCCCTCGTGGAAGGCCACCTTGGCGTGGTGAGGGGGCTCCCCGCTCCGATCCGGCGGGTCATGTCCGGTGGCTTCCGTTGGTTGGAAGTCACTGTGGTGACCCGTTGGAGAGGTGCGGGGTCTAAGAGCCCTTCCTTCCTGCCGCTGTCCCTCGGGACGGAGAGGCGGGAAGAATGGGAGCCCGGCGACTCCCTCAGGGTCCGGTCTTCGGGCCGATCCTAATCGCCGGTAGGGGAAGGCGACCCTGACTGCAAACGCCCGGTCGGCCGGGACCGTTAGGGGGGAGTTTCTACTCCTCCCGCCGGCCTAGAGGAAGGAAAACCTCGAGAAAAAACCACGGTTTTTACTGGAGTCTCGGATCCCACGACCATTGTACGCCGGTGCTCCGGCAGGTCGGGGGATTCGGACTCGGTTTTTGGGGGACGGATCTCCCCTCTTACCCATTGCACGCTGGTGCTCCGGCAGGATCGGGGGGTCTCCTTGGGGTTTGGGGCTTGGGGAGGGTTAGTTCTCTCCGTTCCCGAGGCGGGCAGGGATGCCGTCTCGCCGAGGGGACGGGAAGACCCACTCTCATATCCCCATTGCACGCCGCCACAGTGGGGCAAAACGAGAAATCGTGTTTCGTAATTATCTAGAGCCTTCAAATCTTATTCGATTTTAATGAATTTTTTTTTTAAATTGAAGCTTATTCAATTCCCAACAATGTTGTCGGAGCCGATTTTTGAATTGGGTTTTCTTTCAAGATGGCGGATGTAATAAAGCGGCTGGAAAACAGAAAGTATTAAAGCGATTTGTACTAAATTGCGTATATATATGTTTTTGATGTCGCAGATCATGAATTTGCTTTAGTACACAAAATTTTTTTACATGGAAGCAAGATTATAGACTTACATTTATTACCAATCGGTGAATTATTTGAAGAAGTGCAGGAAAAAAGTAATAAAAATTTCTAGTGATTTAGAGAATATCACACTCGAAAACGTTGCAGAAGTGCAACAAATAAAGAATATTAAAATTATAAAATTAATTATAATAAATTTAATATGAATGAACATAAACAATAAATATATATTATATATCGTACTAGTAAATATGAATAAATGTAAGTATCATGAATTGATTTGCACAAGATGTACATATGAATAAATATTTTTAAGGTCACTAATTGTGAATATGTTGCAACAATTAAGAAATTTCAAATAGTGGAAATGAAGTATGGTGGATGCCAAAATTAAAAATTAATTTAATTTTTGTTAAAAATTATATTAAAACGTTTAAGAGATTGTTGATTACATTATCTGCAATCAAAATTGCAAAAATCAAAATGGTGCATTCAATATGGCGAATATTTCAATAAAAATTGTTTTCTAGTTCTATAAAAAATTACATGTAACGATTTCCAAGTAATTGATTATTCACGCGAGTACTCCAAATAGTTATACTCCCCTTATGCGACAGTGTTACTTTCACAAAAGTCCAACAATAACTTTTGAGCTTCAAGGTCGATAGTTTTTGAAGATTGTTTCCACTCTTTACGTTGACTACTTATGTACGGATCCGACGAAGTTAGAAGCTTCTTAATAAGGTCTTCATTTGTTGCACTTCTACAATGTTTTCGAGTGTGATATTCTCTAAATCGTTTGAAATCTTTGTTACGTGCTTCCTGCGCTTCTTCAGATAATTCACCGATTGGTAATAAATGTGAGTCTATAATCTGGCTCCCATGTAAAAGAATTTTGTGCACTGAAACAGGCATGTAGTACCAAGGATACAGTTTAATGTACAGTTCTGCTGTTTTATAAGCATAATTTTGAAATTTAATAATATTTATTTTTTTTCCGCAAGCGAGAACCTGAAGAATAATTTCGAATCTTCGAATAAGGGTTTCATCAACACCAGTTATCTTTGAAGTCATGTAAGGGTCTCTGAAAAATCTTCTCGCCGTGTTCCCATCATTTGATGATCCAGAACCTTGTTCTGGAGTATCCACATAAAGAGCCATTTGTTTTCGAAATTCTTTTTGAATATTTTTCTTGGTTTCTTTCATCGCCATATTATTATTAGGTTCCCTTGCAGCCCATTTACAAAAACTTAGCCGGTAAGATATGTGTAGTATACACTCCATAAATCGAATCCACGCATGCAGTGTTGAAAGCCCATATTCAAAATTTTGCACAATTTCCTGCTTATCCTTTAACTTGGAAAGATTGTTCATTTCAGATGGTTTTGCTCCACATATCACACATGTTGATGCAGATAATGTATCAGTTAAGGCTTGGCACACTTTTCCATCTATCATTGTTAAAATCATTTCATGTTTCACCTCATAATGACCCGTATCAGTATCTATAATAGTAGGAACAAGATTATCTATTTGTTTCTTTATTTGATTAACTTCAAATATTGTTTTCTGTTTAGATTCAGATGCATATTCAAATTTAATAGGTCGACAATACTTTGTTGATGATGGGCGAGGATTTTTCCACAATTATTTCCACTCGGATGAAGTATTAATTTCCAAGCGTAAAGGAACCATTGAAATCATGAAAATACTTTCATCTGATAATGTTTCATCAGCAAATTTTTGTTTATATTTGCTTTGACCTGATGCTCCATCACATCCCCATTTTGCTATCAACCGTAATGACATACTTTCGCCTTGAACTGCAATTGGTAGTTCAACATTTGGAATTAGTAATATACGGTTGATAGTGTGATTTAATAGCTGCTGTAAATTAATTTCCGCACCCGCCTCTGAAACCTGAAATGCATCTGGTGAGGGAAAGCATGTTTTTTTCATCTCAGAAAGTTTTTTATAAGCTGGAAATATATTTGCATTTTTGGCAATTGCATGCAAACGAATTATTTCGTATTGATATTTTGTTAATTTAGCATCCTCAAACAAAGTCAAAGCTTCATGATCAGTAAATTGTGCGATATTTTTATCATTCATTATGTTTGTTGTCTCATCATTTTCAGAACATAGCAGTTTAGAAATAGTATTTGCTAGAGCCGATTTCCCAGCATTTCTTAAGCCAGTAAGGAAAGCATTTTGTATTTCAGTATCAGAATAGGTATCTCTCAAAGAATTACTCTTTCTCCACTTAACAGACCGAGAACACTCATCAAACTCTAAAGATTTTCTGACACGCTTTTGAGGTGTAAAATCTGCAACGAAATCAGAATCTAACCAGTTCTTGTTATTCGATTCAAATTGTTTTTTATTATAAATTGCATTTTTATATATTTTTTTAAAAGTAGTCAAAAAGCTTTGAGAAATTTTTTCTTGTATTACTTTTAGTTCTGTTTCACTAAAATTGAAATGGTGAGTAACGTAATTATAAATTTTTTCTACATTTGTATTATCTCCTTCTAACAGAATGTCCGAAAGGATCCTATTTTTTATCTTAAATTGACCCATATTAACGTTCTTTTAAAACTATTTAACTTATAACTTCTAAAAGTATAACTCAAATTTCGAGAAAATTAATGAACAGAAAACAACGAACAGAAAGAAAAGCAAGAAACAGAAAGTAAATTAAATTTTAATCCAAAATAAATCTTCAAACCAAAGTTTTAAACGCAAACAATTTTTAATAAACAATCTTCGACGTACACCAAGAAATATACGAAAAATCTACGAAATAAACCACAATCTTCAAATACACCACAATATATATGCAAATCTCCCTCGATCGACTGCCTTAATGTGTTCGGTATATATAACATTGGAAGAGTAATTTTTCTTACGAGTTTGCTAGTGGCGCTGTTCGCCATCTAGTGGTGGCAAAAGGTACTTTGATCGTCTGAATCAATAAAATTCCATTAAAGAATTAGTTCCGAATGAGCATCGTTTTTGACGTAGAACTACGTCTTTGTCGACAGTAAGGAGGGAGTATAAGGGGATGTATTAGGGGGGGGGGGGGATAAGGGGGGTGTAGGGGGGTAAATCCAGGCACAGCCTGCAACGAATGCAACGAAAACATGTCACACTTTGAACGTTTATATCTTCGAAACTAATAATCGTAGAATAATGATCAACATCTCATTTTAAAGCTTAAGAAGTCCCATTTATGATAAAACTAGTCGGAACCTTCTACTTCTTACCTCTTCGATACAGTAGCGTTATAAAGTTTAGCTAAATTTCTTGTAGATGCAACGAAAACATGTCACACTTTGAACGTTTATATCTTCGAAACTAATAATTGTAGAATAATGATCAACATCTCATTTTAAAGCATAAGAAGTCCCAATTATGATAAAACTAGTCGGAACCTTCTACTTCTTACCTCTTCGATACAGTAGCGTTATAAAGTTTAGCTAAATTTCTTATAGATGCAACGAAAACATGTCACACTTTGAACGTTTAGATTTTCGAAACTAATAATCGTAGAGTAATAATTGACATCTCATTTTAAAGCTTAAGAAGTCCCATTTATGATAAAACAAGTCGGAACCCTCCATTTCTTACCTCTTTGATACAGTAGTGTTAGAAAGTTTAGCTAAATTTCTTGTCGATACAACAAAAAGAAACGGGCACAGTAACAACTGTGCCGCAAGCAACAACGTAGAACTACGTCAACTGTCACTATTTCATGTTGAAGTATTCAGCGAAGGAAAGTAGACGTAGGGCTACGTCAACTATCTTTGGCTGAATAATAGTGACAGTTGACGTAGCCCTACGTCTACTTTCCTTCGCTGAATACTTCAACATGAAATAGTGACAGTTGACGTAGTTCTACGTTGTTGCTTGCGGCACAGTTGTTACTGTGCCCGTTTCTTTTTAGCTCCAAGCAATAGCCTAGGAGTTTGTGTAGATAGACTTTATTTATTTAAAGTTTATTATTAGATTAAAGATTAAAAAAAAACCCTCTCGAACGAGAGCGCGCGGTAGCGCGAGGAAGCGCGAGGTAGAAGACGACCACAAGGAAACAGCAAGTCCAAAGTTAAACAAAAATATGGCAACGTCTATTTACAGAATATTTACAGTTATTTATACAAGTTCTTTTTAGGCACGGCGTGCTGGGAGCAGCAAGGCGGCTCGCGATGCGAAGTAGCGAAGTGTACGAAAGCGGTGTGCAAAGCGGTGTGCAAAACGGTGTGCAAAAGTGCGAAAAGCGGTTGTAACTAACTGATCTGCGAGCGAAATCGATCCCGCGGCGCCGCGGCGGCCCTTTTATTATCTTTGAGGCGAACCTCCCTCCCGGCTCGTTGCCACGAATTTCGAGAGGGTGATTGGCCATCGGAGCCCTACGTCAGCGTGCGGACGTCACTGTTTTCAATTGTCGTTACGTGTTTTCGCTTGCTTTGTTTATGGCATGGATCTTTCTTTTGTGAGCTGCTTGACTTTATTATTAGCCGAAAGTCAGCGAACGTTCTGGAATAATATGCTCGAACAATCCATGCCATAACTGGAAAGCGATAATCAACTTAACGCGAAACTCTCCTCGAACCTTCTCTTACACTGATTCGCACGATCTCAACATTCCGCGCCGAAACCCGCCGCGGAAGTCAGCACGCTTTCCGCCGTCGGAAAGGCCGACGACCGTAAGCGATTCTCCTCGCGACCGCGCGTGTGACCATTGCCGACCGACACGGCGACCCTCACGAGGTTCGGGCTCTCATAGACCAGGCTCCGAAGTGTCGATCGTGACGGAGTCCCTGGTGCAGCGGCTGCGTTTCCCGCGATCGCGCACCCGCGTGTCTATCTTCGGCATCGGCGGTCATCCGGGTCCACGCGGGGCAAGGTGTCGCTGAGCATTACGTCACAACCACCCGGAGCTACGCTCACCGCTGTCGCGTTCGTGCTTCCGCGTCTCTCGCTCTACCAGGGCTCCGCAAGCCAGTGCCGCACTACTGGCCTAATCTTCAGGGACTTCCTTTGGCCGACCCTCGTTTTGCCGCTCACGATCCAGTCGAGCTGCTCCTTGGCGCCGAGGTGTGCTCGACCATCCTGGAGGATGTCTCCGCCGAGGCAAACCACAAACGCCGATTGCGCAGAAGACCATCCTGGGATGGATTCTATCAGGAGGCTGTGGCGCAACCTCGCTCCACGGGCACCACAGCTCACTCCAATGTACCGCCGACCATGACTTGGCCGAGCTGGTACGCCGCTTTTGGGAGCAAGAGAGCGAGCCTCCCGCTTCCATTACGCTCACCTCCTGAGGAAGAGGAGTGCGAGCAACACTTTGTGCGCACCCACGAGCGCACACCCTCGGGCCGGTACGTCGTTCGACCTGCCGGTTCGCCTCGCCTCCGAAGAATGCTCGCCGAGACCCGCAAGCCCGCGGCAACGACTGCTCACGGCCATGGAACGCAAGTTCGCCCGGGATCCCCGCTTCGAAGAAACTGTACCATGCGTTCATGCGTGAGTACGAAGACCTCGGGCACATGGAGGCCGTAGCCCCGTCGGACGAGAACGAACAAACCCGCGGGCGTGTGCTACTTGCCTCACCACGGAGTGCTCAAAGAGGCGAGCACTACCACGAAGCTTCGAGTGGTGTTCAACGGCTCACAGCCGCACCAGCTCCGGTGAGTCCTTGAACGACCACCTCTTCGCGAATCTCCTGCCGGCGCTTGCTGACGTGCTCTTGCGTTGGCGTCGGCACCGCTACGTGATGATCACCGACATCAAGCAGATGTATCGACAGATCACGGTCCACCCGGAAGATCGTGACCACCAACGGATCCTGTGGCGAAGTGCCGTAAATCTCCTAGTGCGAGTTCTCCGCTTGACGACGGTCACGTACGGTCTCACATGTTCGCCGTGGGTCGCGATACGAACTCTCCTGCAACTTGCCGAAGACGAAAGGGCTCGTTACCCGCGCGGCGCGATCGCTCTCGAGGACGACCGATACGTCGACGATGTCGTAACAGGAGAAGACTCTAAAGACGACGCGATCGCCGTGCAAACCGAATTGCGCGAACTCTGCACGGCGGGCGGGTTTCCGTTGCGCAAGTGGGCCGCGAACTTCGAGGACATTCTCGTCGGCATCCCTCACGAACATCGGCTTCAACGCGCACTTCACGTGTGGGAAAACAATTGTCACTCCACTCTCGGGCTCCGATGGCACCCCACGGAAGATCAATTCTTGGTCGCGATCCGTCCGCGCACGATCACCGTTCTCACGAAGAGGCGCGTCCTCTCGGAAACCGCATGATTGTTCGATCCGTTGGGATGGCTCACCCCCGTCGTGATAAGAGCCAAGATCCTCATCCAGTCCACTTGACTGAAGCGGCTGGACTGGGACTCTCCTCTTCCGTCGGCTGACGCCCGGCTGTGGGAGAACTTCCTGGGGGAGCTGCCGCGACTCGAACCCCTCCGCGTGAATCGCTGGCTCGAACGCACAGCGGATTCGCAAGTCGAGTTCCACGGCTTCGCCGACGCCTCCGAGCGAGGCTACGCCGCGGCCGTTTACCTCCGCGTCGCGAGAAACGGCTCCACCGCAATCCACTTGCTAATGGCCAAGAGCAAGGTGGCTCCAATTCAGCAAGTGTCTCTCCCTCGACTCGAACTTTCCGCGGCCGCACTACTCACTAAATTAACGCGACACGCTCGCGACACTTTACGTATGTCCGCAGCACCGATCATCCTCTGGTCCGATGCCCAAGTGACCCTTGACTGGATCAAGGGCCACGCATCCCAATGGAAGACTTTCGTAGCCAACCGGGTGTCGCTTATCCAGCGGACCCTTCCCGAGGCTCTGTGGCGGCACGTTCCCGGACGAGACAACCCTGCCGACTGCGCTTCCCGGGGAATCGCACCCGGCCATCCCCTGTGGTGGACGGGGCCACCATGGCTGCTGGAGGACCGAACACGATGGCCAGACGAGAGCGACGAGATTCCCGACGCCGAGATGCCGGAGCGAAAAGCCGTCGTGCAATCCGCCGTCGGGAGAATCGAAACTGAGCCCGACGTGCTCCTCCGATTCTCTGCGCTGCACCGATTGTTGCGCATCACCGCGTGGTGCCTACGATGGCGATGCACCACCTCCCGCACCAATGATCACGGTCTGGACGATCAGCCACGGCCACTCACTCCGGAGGAACTCGATGCGGCACACTTCCGCTGGCTTCGGGTGGTTCAAGCACTGCACTATCCGGAGGAGGTTAAGGCCGTCTCGGCCGACCGCTCTGTGTCGCACCGCAGTCCAATCGCCAGGTTGAGTCCCGTCCTCGACGACAACGGCGTGCTCCGAGTCGGAGGGCGACTTAAGCACGCACTGATTCCGCACGATGAGCGACACCCGATGATCGCGCCCCCGGAATCCTGGTTCACTCGCCTGCTCGTGGATTCTTGCCACCGACGAACGTTCCACGGCGGAGTGCAGTTGACGCTTGGAACACTCCGCCTCCGCCACTGGATTCCACGAGGCCGCGCCGTGGTAAAACAAATCTTACATCGGTGCGTCACTTGCACCCGATGGCGAGCCGCGACCCCACAACCACCGATGAGCAGTCTGCCACGGGCACGGGTCACTCCGACGCGCCCATTCCAGCGGACCGGCGTGGACTATGCCGGCCCGATCCACATCCGCATGACCAAGGGATGGGGAGCCGCACAAAGCATTCATCGCCGTCTTCGTGTGCCTCGTCTCCAAAGCAGTACACCTCGAGGTAGTCTCCGACTACACGACTGAGGCATTTCTGGCCGCCCTCCGCCGTTTCACTGCATGGACATCTACTCCGACTGTGGCATCAATTTCATCGGGGCTGACAAAGCACTTCACAACCTCTTCCGCGCTTCTTCATCCGACGGCCGGCGCATCGCTCACGACGTTGCCACTCACGGAATCCGGTGGCACTTCAACCCACCAGCCGCACCGCATTTCGGCGGGCTCTGGGAGGCGGCGGTGAAATCCACCAAGTTCCACCTGCGACGAGTCATCGGCGAAACGACCCTCACCTTCGAGGAGATGACCACCTTCCTCGCTCAGGTTTAGGCTTGTCTGAATTCTCGGCCGCTTCAAGCACTGTCCGATGATCCCGACGACATCTCGGCTCTAACTCCGGGGCACTTCCTCATCGGTGCGCCCCTGCTAGCGGCCCCCGAGCCGTCACTGGAAGAGAGGCCGGACAATGCCCTCACTCGGTGGCAACTGGTCCAGAAAATGCGCGATCATTTTGGCAACGATGGTCGCGCGAATGCATCCAGCATCTCGCTGCCCGATCGAAGTGGCTGACGACTGAGGCCACCCCTGATGTCGGCACGCTGTGCCTCATCCGAACGGAGAGCACTCCGCCGAATCGATGGCCTCTAGCCCGGATCGTCAGGCTGCATCCTGGGGATGACGGCGTCGTTCGAGTGGTGACCATCCGCACGGCCACCTCCGAGCTCATCCGGCCACTCGTCAAACTTGTGCTGCTTCCTGGAACCGCCGACACCGCCACCACCATTGAGGATGCGTGAGCCACAAAGCCTTTCGCGTTCACACCGAGTGCGCGCTATTAAAATAATTCTCGCGCTATTCCGGTCCGTCATTCATTGTCTTTTCGCGTTAATGTTTCGTCGGCCGTCCGTCTATACTTGTCGTCAAGGCACTTGATTGTTTCCGTAGGCCTTCTGTTCACTTCGGCCTTACACCTCACTTCACGGTAATCTCGCGTCACATCACCTCGCTTTTCACTCCCGTTTCACTCGCATCACGTATTTGGCAAAGCTCGTAAACATGCTTCTCGATCGCGATCTCCGTGTACACTGACACTGCGCAGCCGCACAACCACCAACATGGCCGACCATGCTCGCGCCGGTATTGCTGTAATCGAGAATCGATCGAAAATCGATTCTTCCGGCTGCGACCATCGAGCGCATCGTCGCATTTTGTCATGCCTGACAAGGCGGGCGGGATGTTTGAGATCGTGCGAATCAGTGTAAGAGAAGGTTCGAGGAGAGTTTCGCGTTAAGTTGATTATCGCTTTCCAGTTATGGCATGGATTGTTCGAGCATATTATTCCAGAACGTTCGCTGACTTTCGGCTAATAATAAAGTCAAGCAGCTCACAAAAGAAAGATCCATGCCATAAACAAAGCAAGCGAAAACACGTAACGACAATTGAAAACAGTGACGTCCGCACGCTGACGTAGGGCTCCGATGGCCAATCACCCTCTCGAAATTCGTGGCAACGAGCCGGGAGGGAGGTTCGCCTCAAAGATAATAAAAGGGCCGCCGCGGGATCGATTTCGCTCGCAGATCAGTTAGTTTCAACCGCTTTTCGCACTTTGCACACCGCTTTGCCCACCGCTTTGCACACCGCTTTCGTACACTTCGCTACTTCGCATCGCGAGCCGCCTTGCTGCTCCCAGCACGCCGTGCTAAACTCTGTGCGCGTTCACGGCACTCTGCCTAAAAGGAACTTGTATAAATAACTGTAAATATTCTGTAAATAGACGTTGCCATATTTTTGTTTAACTTTGGACTTGCTGTTTCTTTGTGGTCGTCTTCTACCTCGCGCTTCCTCGCGCTACCGCGCGC